>CALNHX010007389.1:0-74906 GCA_940337035.1 Agriotes lineatus | reverse complement strand
TCCCGAAACATGTGATATACACCCTAGACAGTGGAAAAAGTCCGATAAAAACACATCACCATGGCGTTTGTTTCTTCTACATTTGTTTTTCCGCATGTTTACTTGGTTTCATTCTTCTACCTATCACTTGCTCTCCTCTTTACTTTTCTACTATTGTCTAATCTCTCCCTGGCACGATCCTGATGTTCTTGTGTATATCTTCATTTTTAAATGACTTGTTTGTAATTACTAATTCGCTCATTGGTCAAACTTTTAGCAGCCGTTCTCCATTATTATTTTTCGACGACTGACATTGAAAGTAGATTTTTCTCACTGTCATTTGACAACAGAAAGTTGACATTTGCCGCTGAGCGTGCGTTTTCATCATTTTGCCGCTCGCCGAGCGTTTTGGGTTTCCGCGTGAACAAAGTAGGTAGCCACGTCCGAATGTTTCCTTGACAATGCCCGTCATTTGTCGAAATAATCGCGTCACATGTCTAATAGACTGCGCGAGTAATGTTAACTTGATTGTCAATTAATTTTTGCGATAAAATGAAATTTGATATTTTCCTTTAATAATATGCTCAGTCGTGGAAAAAATAGTATGTGTGTTCCGAGCTAAAAGTGCGCTTGCCGCTTTTGCATGATTGCTGGTTTCGACTTCGTCTCAACCAGCAATATTCATGCGCAAGCGGCAAGAATGCACTTTCAGCTCTTAACATACAATATACTATTTTTATTGTTCTCCATTTTGTCGTATGACCCTTTCCATATTTCTGAATTGTTGCCTTTTCGCCCATTTAGGTTTTCAGTATCATGACTTCGCCCTGCTGTTCCTCGACTACCCCCTGCAGTGTTTGAAAAAGAATGCATTCTTTCAAACACTGCAGTTTGAAAGAATGCATTCTTTTTCCCTTGCTCTTTCTTTTTCCGTCACTTCACGGTATATCAAGAACTACCCTTTTTCAATTTCTTCACGTCCTGCTTTTCTCTTCACGATTTCCTTTCATATTCCATATTTGTATAATTATATGATTGCTCACCTGCTAAAAGTCATTTAAAAGTATTACATATTTAACTGCCCTATTTTCGATAAATCTAAATATTGCCCGCTATTACAAGCTTCGAATTTTCAGGAATCTATATTCTTAAATAGTTTGCGTTAGGCTAGGCCTCTCTTGTTGCATCGGTGTTACTCTGGTTGCATATTCAAGTCTCGCTCCAGTTTTCGAATTTGGGTTTTCCTATCAGTCTCTTTGACCATTCACCAAATTTTGTAGCAGCAAAATAGGTGCCTTTGTGAATCTGCGTTTTGAAAAGTACCTTAATAGGATTATTTCGTATGATACTCTTTTAGCTCCATTTGTACGGCGCGGCGTCCTTTTTTTGCGACTCCAATTTTGCTGCGTCCGTTTTTGTGGTCCTTGGTTTTGGTGGCGTCCGCTTGTGTGGGCCGCCTTTCGTGACCCTCTTGTGACCCCTTATCATCGGGCGAAGGTGGCCCCAGCTGCCGCCTTGAGCTTGGCTGGCACGAAACTCCTTGCCTACATTAGCGAAGGTAGAAGTCCCGGCGTAGCCTCCTTTATCGTCACGTTTATCTGCAGGTCGTTGGCCCTGCACAAACTTTGGTTAAGCACGACGGCTGGTTATCGGACCCTCCGTCTACGCTTGCTGCAGCCCGGAGAACTATCGCAAGGTGGGTTGTTATCCATTATGATTTGGGCCACTTAAAATTTGGGATCCGTTTTAATATGTTTTGTCACTGTGTTATTTCGTATCCGGCAAAAGATTGAATGGTTGTAGTTTGTATTTTATGCTTTTCACTCACCTTTTGAGGCGGTTTAAGTGTTAAGATTAAAAGTTATTGGGATGGTTGTGCTTCACGCTTCGTTCAAGTGTTTATACTAGCAAAAGTTGTACGGCATTTGCATGACGAAATTAATCTATTCTCGGTTGTCACGTCACATTTGTGACATTGCTTTAGATTGAATCCAGCATTAGGATAGGCCCGCCTTTGCAAGTAAGTTCGTGTAATATCATAATAGACCACTGCCAAAAAATGACATTCAGAGAGCAATTAGTTAGCGATATTTTGACAAAGATTTGAAACTTACTTAAGTCACTTACCGGTTTACAAAGCGCTTTAGGAAGAAGAAACCTCTTGGTTCCGTAAAAGCGATATTACTATTTTTGATAAGCTTTAAGACTACTCTTGCATAGTGGGTAATTGGTCGAATTCACCTAGTAATTCTAAATTTAAGCTGTAATAAATGTTTCATAGCCATTGTGATATCGACAACTTGCTAGTTTTGCATTTATCCATTTGATTAGCTATTCTGTGATTCAATTATGCATATTAATATATTTTATCTATTTATTTGAGCTACGTTAATATTTCATATACGCCTTAATTATTATGTAAATTATGTACCTTTATTTTGGGGAGGTTTATTAAGACGCTTTATTACTGTGATATAAATTTGTGATATGCTGATTTGATTTGCCGTGTGATATTTTTGTGTGCATTTTAATTGTGTTTGTATCTTTGTTTGCTGCAATTATAGTGCCTTGATTTCTTTGCCTGCGTATCTAATTTGTGCCTTTGCTGTTACCGTTTATTTTCACGTTTGGTTAGTAGCGCCTTCTGTAGTGTACTTTTTGTTTAGCAAAGTGCTGGGTTACTTGATACTTGGCGCCTATATTTTTATTTTTCAGCTAAAGCTTCTGAGTCTTTTGTTTTACCCACGACCAGCTCCGGCTGAGTAGTCGGTTGCCTTTGCTTACTTCTTTTACAGTCTCCGTAACGGTAACACACCTTTCTTTTTGAAATCCTTAACTTTTATGTCGATTCTTAGTTTGTCTTACATAAGCCGTTTAACTCTTTCATAATCTTTAATAGTTGTCCCTTTTATTATTATATTATTTTGGCGTTTTCCTTTTTCCTGCCTCTCCAGCCTACTTTCAAGCTCAGTAGTTTTAATTTCTTTTTATCTTTTTCCTATTTTTATCTCTTTTCCCTAGTTCTTCCTTCAACTCTTTAATTTACTTGGCGAGTGAATTTTTCATGTCCATCATTTCTCTTAATTCTTCCATTTCCTCTTTTCATGTTTCAACTTTTATTATCTATTTCTTCTGCAGCTCTGTCGTTTTCTTTCTATCTATTTTTTATATTCACTGTTCTCTCTAATGTTCCTATAGACTAATCAATTGAATTGTACTTTTCTTTGATATTCTTTTTTTCTGTTCCTGCCTATCGCTGTTACACTCAAGTTCGACGTGGCGATTAAAATTTCCGTCGCGATGTGTGTCCGCGGGCCTGGATTAAACTCCGCGTCCACCCATATGTCCGTCTGTTTGTCGGCGGTATAGCTTAAGAACTACTTGTTCGAGAAAAACGATATTTTTCACGCTGATTATATGTCTACCTGGTTCGAAACGGAATATATTTTCGCCCAAATATATTATACAGTGTACGCACATTAAGAAAATATATTGTATAGTTTTGCTTTAACTGAGAAATTGGGAATAGTATTATTTGTACATATAGTACAGTAAAACTAGCTCCAAAAGAACTGAGACCTGCCTGTCACAAGTTGTTCATTACCCTTTGGTCTAAATGTGGTAAAAAGTCTCCGCCGCCAGAGCGTCGGGTTTGGGAGGGGGTGGGGGAACAGTATGTTTTTTTACAAATATCTCAGAAAGCCTTCAGGTTAGAGCTTATTGTATTCCGAAGCCGGACATCTCGGCACCGCCATCTCCGCGCCAGCCAACTCGGCGCAAGGCCATCTCGGCGCCGAATTCAAATTTGCAAACTACATTGTGCACTACGTAAGAAAATTGTTATAAAAAAATAATAAATAAAGTGATCACCAAAGAGCTGGCATCAAAAGAAAAAAATATTTAGAATTTCTTGGAAAATCAAACACTGACGACCACAGGTGGTTGCAAAGTAATTACAAATGGGCCAAACAAAAGTTATCACATGACTTCCGTTATCAGTAAAATTTTACATTTTTTAAAAATAATTACAAAGCACGCATTTACTAGTAAAGATAAAGACACATTTTACAAAAAAAAGTTTTCTGGCTTTGAATTGTTCAGTCAGCTAAAACGACCACACTATAAAAAATCTCATTGAAATCTTGCTTAATTTCCGAAAAAAAGCACTTTTTGGATTTAGCTAATTTCGAAAAACGCCATTTTCTAACCAAGTAAAGTGCATTTTATACGACAAATATTTCTTTAATATTATTTCCCAAATCAAAGAATTTTATTTAATTTTTTTTTTCATTATGAAATAAAAAACTTTGTTAAAAATATTTCTTTTTCCACCGCAGTCTTTGTTAAAAATAAAATTCTTTGATATGGGACCTGAACATAAAAGAAAATGTGAGAGATCAAAGTTGGCAGAGAATTTTTAAATTTGGTATAGGAGCCTAGATGTTGATTCTAAACAACTTCTCTTAATAACTTTTTGTCGTATTTGCTGCATAAAAGGCACTCTACTCTACAGTAAAATAGGTTTTTTAAAAACTTCCAAGGCATACTTGATTTTTCAAAACTGAAATGCTGTTAGAAATTCGCCTTTAATAAGCAGGGCTGAACCCCCAAAAAAAATGAAAATTTAAATCGAGAATTTTTTACCTTTTACAAGAGTCGTTTCACCTATCCGGGGACACACTGTATACAGGGTGTCCGGAAAATACGTGTACAACGGAAGACCACAAGTTCCTTTGCCCAAAATATGATGATTTAACTCAACTTACCTATAGACAAAGTTGCTTAGTTTAGCCGCTAGAGGGCTTTAAAAACGATTAACTTTTTTAAAAGTTTCAACCCCCTGAATAATCACTACAATCTTTTTTTTAAATAGTTACTTTAATTTAGAAGCTATTTCGTCTTTTACAATATTTTAGTTGGGTGAACGGGTAAAATTTTACGGATAACGGAAGTCATGTGACAACTTTTGTTTGGCCCATTTGTAATCACTTTGCAACCACCTCTAGTCGTCAGTGTTTGATTTTCCAAGAAATTCTAAATACTTTTTTTTCATTTGATGCCAGCTTTTTGGCGATAACTTTATTTATTATTTGTTTATAATAATTTTCTTACGTAGTGCACACTTTAATTTGCGAATCTGAATTCGGCGCCAAGATGGCCTTGCGATTGACGTGAGTGGTGTTATTTCGGACGTTCACAGACTTTGTCACGGCTGCTAACCATTTGACAGTGTATTTTCTTTTCCAATGGATTTCACTGAATTTCATCCCTTCGATCTCTTGTATTACAGATAATCCAATATGACGGGCGTCATCACAATTTGTTTTCTATTCAGCCAAGATACCTGTGGAAAGGAAAGACAGCTGAGGATGTTTTGAAAAAGGATTGAAACCAAGAAATTAAAAGCTGTATGTGCTTAGCATTTCGTTTATAGTTTGCATCACGTAACTCTACGCGTTGCTCTGATGAAGCCAAATGAACAGATGCAAATCTCTCAATTGCTTCGACAATCCTTGGACTTGCAGGCATTGATTTAACCCATGTAGCGATCGTTGATGCAGTAACTCATCTGCAACCGATCAAACTACCTTTTGTGTTCATCGCTCTCATTAACACTTGTTCAACGGTCATATCGGTTCAACACCGCACCAAAAATTGGCGCTTTGGCGAATGGTGAAGACACCCTTTGTTACAAATTTGTCAGTGCTCAAAAGCTGCAAGCAATCCTGCAGGTACAAATGAGTTGTTTTAGCCTAGTTGAGGTGCCCTGTGACATGAAAGAAAAGCAGCATTTGCTGCACGCAGTGGAGATGGAGATAAAAATCTCCGCTTCTTTCTGCTTTATAAAATTTACCATTTCAAAAAATTTGATCCACATTGTTTGTGTTCTTCCACTCTCCTTGGAATCCTTCAGTTGCTCTTCCATAGTTCGTACCAAGTTCTTGACTGCAGCCGATCCCACTATCTCACCAGGGCCCATTTCACACGAAATTAATGATGAATCAAGTGTCTTTAACTCTTCCTTGTGGACGTCTGAATTCTGTGCCTCAATGAAAACCATCATAAGGGCTTCTTGAGTTAGAAGCAGGGCACAGATAATTCTGGAATATGCTTTCACATTCATCATGGGATGCAGTTTTTGGCATAAACTTGTCTCCACACCTCTCCCAAACCACTTCCAGCCATTATGTGGCCTACTCATCCTATAAAAGAAAGGAGAAAGTGGAACCCTCCAAGCCGGATAAAGAGTGATTTCAAGGAACTATCGGTAGGGGCACTGGCTACCATTCCGTGGACCTTGGCAAAGAGTAGTTGGTCAAACGTGACCATAACGCGAGTCTGACCATTCATCCGACCCTCTTCAGCATCATAAATGACGGAATAACTGAATAACTAAATTGTACCCCCTCCATATCTCAGCCTTTTTACCATATTTAGAGCAAAGGGTAATGAACAGCTTATGACAGTCAGACCTTAGCCTTATGAATTCCCGGGTTTGGGCATTTTTTTGTCTAATTTTACTGTACTAGTAGCTCAGGCTTTAGGTTCGAAGACAATGAGATTAACAGATATAGCGAGGGTGAATATCTGAAATGGGACAGAATTCGATAGCGTTCATATAACGTAAAACAAATTAAATTTTGTCTACTTTTTGCTTCTGTAACTACTAGCTAGACAAATGTAACAGTTTGCACATAGCTCAAGTTTTACCACTGTCAACAATAGGCATATTCTTTACCCAACCAATACAGGATGAATGCCTTAAAAATTAAATTCTGCTTAGTTCCCTCATCTAAAGTGCGGGGTAAGTATTGTAATCCTAAAAAATCACCTTCCGCGACTTCTTCAGATATCTACGTTTTATAGTTCATAAATGACGAAAATTTCATCTCTCTATTTGTCTGTCCGTCTGTTTGTTCGTCTGCTTGTCCGTCTCTTGCCCAGTTGTTGAAGAAAAACTATATTTTGCATGCGGATCATATGTCTACGTAGTTCAAAATGGAATACGCTTTCGTAAAAATATAGGCAGAAAATAATATCTTGTCTATTTCTTGCTTTGATTCTAGTAATATGTAGTAATACGTAATACTTTGAACATAGCTCAGAATTTTACATTTTACTACGATATGTATACTCTGGGACCAACAGATATAGGGTGAACGCCTTAAAAAATAAAATTCTGGTTACGTCCCTCATCTAAAAGACGAGGTAAGTATTAAGTAGAATCGTTAAAAATCACCTACTGAAATTTCTTCAGATCTTTATGTTTCAGGGTTCCTAGATGTCGAAAGCAATATTTTTTTAGTTTGTCTGTCTGTTTGTCCGTCTGTCTTTTGGCGGTATAGTTTAAAAACTATTTGTTGGAATCAACCGGTATTTTGCATGAAGATTGTATGTCTACCTGGCTCACAACTGAATACGTTTTTGGTCAAAATATACAAAGAAGAGCATCTTGAAAAATATATCTAGTTTTGTTTTCATTCGAGAAAAGATAAAAGTAATATTTAGCAATAGCTCAATTTAAAGCTCTGACAAAAATAGAACCCAACGGATCCAGGGTCAACATCGTAAAATGGACAGACATTTCTAGCTATTAACGTGTCCTTTATAATATAGCCAAAAGCGAATCCAAGTGCTGTGGCGGCCGACTAGCAGTTAATAATCGGATCCCGCCTGAATGACCGCCTGAGAGCGCGAATTCAAATCCCAGCAGCTGTTTTTAAATTTGCAGATAAAGATCTTTTTCCATTGAAGTTCTTTATATTGTTAATTTTCCACTTGCGAGGGAAATTCTGAGTAAAGCTCCTTACCGATTTTTTTATGATAGTAATAAAACTTGCCGTGGGTTATATACTAACAAAATAATACATTTTGACGTATCTGTCAATTTTTTCCGACTTTAAATTTCGTCGAAATTCGCCCCAAATCTAAATTTTTAAATGACACCCTGAATGTGTTTGCATTTTTGGAATCGGGAGAACATTATGCGTAGGGCGATATCATTGCTATTAATCTATTGGCCAAATTAAATATTTTAAACACAGCCCACTTACTTCGTCTAAAAGAGCAAAGAAGTATAGTAATCAGAAAAAATAATTTTTCAAGATTTCGTCAGATCTTCACGTTTCAGAGACCCTAAATGATGAAAAAATTATAGAAATGGCGTTACTCAGAACTTCCCTGACAAGTGGAAGTTGTAACGACAAAGATTTTGAAAAATCAAAGTAAAGTAAGAGTAAAAATGTCTTAACGTTCCTAATAATACTGAAACAATAAAAGGAAGCACTCGGTACGGCGAATTGCATTAATTAGCAAATAAGAAAACATTGCAGGTGGTGCTATTTCGACGCTTGGCAGCAGCCCGGGCGCAACCAACATTGGCATAGTATATTGCGTCATCTGCTTCTTTAAAGAATTTTACTATTTCTAGTTTTAGAGCATGTATTTCTAGCATTGTACTTGTACTTTTAGTCAAAACTGCTTAGTAACATTTCTTTACTTTTTTTAGGTTGTCAAACGTTTACACTGATTTTCGCCGCTCAGCTACCGTGGCGCATTTCTTGCCTTCGCTTATGGTTATCTTATAAAAAAACGCGCTAACCTTACTATGTTTATCCTGTTTATTTTCCGTCTCGTTTCCATAAAGATATGAGATTTATCTATTCCTGAGTTAAAGCAAAAATAGAAAAGATTATATTTTTTAAGGGGTTCATGGTGTATGTATTTGATTGAAAGTATATTGGGTTTCATGCCAGGTAGATAATCGGCATGCAAAATATCGTATCCCTCCAACAAATAGTTTTTGAGCATTACCAACAGACGGAGAGCCAGGAGGACGAAATTAAGAAATCTTGTTACTCCCTCGCCTAAAAAACAAAGAAAGTATTGTAATCGTGAAAAAAAAAATCCCGAGATTTCTTCAGATTTTCATGTTCCAGAGGCTCCATAAATGACGAGAAACTCGTTTTCTCAATTTCGTCTTTCTGTTCGAATCCCGCCGCCCCGCCTGCAATAACGTTTTATTTGCAAATTGATGTAATTTGCATTACCAAGTGCTTTATTTTATTGTTTGAGTATTATTAAAAACGTTGAAATATTTTTACCACTCGTTTACTTCGATTTTTCGAAATTCTTATGGTTACAGCTTCCACTCCGGAGGCAACTACTGAATAAAGCAATTTACAGATTTTTCTTTGAAAATTGTGCATATACAATTAGTTTAGTAGGGCTATTTCCGGTTCTCATCTTTATATACTGTAATGATATACACAGGGGTAATAAAATCAATTTTAGAAAGGATTAAAGGAGTACAATGGTTGAAAATAATCAAGATTTATTTAAATATAAATTGGGAATGTGAATAATTATTATGCAAGCAGAAAGTAAAAGAATATTTGTAATTGAGTGGAGTATGGCTCTTTGAAAGGCAGATGGATTCAAAAATAATATAATACTTTAAATATTAAAGTTTTAAGGAAATGACAAATACTTAATTGTAATAAATTATAAAAATAGTAGGTATAAATCAAATATTATGAGATAGAGTGTAAAAAGTAGAAAGATGATATCGTTAGCACAATGTTTCGATTATTAGAAATAACAAAATTTGAAAAATGTATCTGAAATAATTTGCTTTAATTAAAATATTCAAATAAACCCTAATTTTATTGAAAAATGTTTGGATGATAGAAAGAGTAAGATACTAAATTGGCGTGGTGAAGTTAAAAAGGAAATTTAAACCGAGAAGAATAATTAAAGACATAAAACTGAGGAAGATTACAAGTATGTGGTAAAAAACTAACGGCAAGCAGAATTAATCTACAAATGTGAAAAACTGGAGTAAAATGTTAAGTCAAGATTATTGGAGAATTACATTTGACATCATATATTAATAGAATTGGATTGCGTCGGGCTGTTTAGTGCTAAGGGAGAAATCCAGAGGAAGACCATTAGTTAAGGAGGCACGTTCCAGGAAGTTGGCAGATGCAGTACTGCAAGTAGGTAGCTGCAGATTTGATCTGTTTGGTTCCATACTGTGGGGAAGGTTTGAGTTGCTGATTCTGGACAGTTGGGACTTCTTGTATGTCAGTGGGGCCTATCATTGCGGGAAAGTGCTTGAGAGGTTAAATCAGTAGGCGAAGAGGAGCAGGTTGGTTAACATACAGAACATTGTTGAAACCAAGTGAAAGGTGGGTGATCTTGAGTAGTAATATAATTACTAGAAAAGGAAATAAAGACTAAAAGGGTGAATTAGTTATTAAAGAATTACTAGTAAAACGATCTGGTATTTGTTATTTAAATTTAAAATCTGTTTGACATATACTTGACGTAAATTTCAGAAATAAGCAATCTAGATAAAGGAAACCACCCCCGATTTTTCAGGAGCTAGTACAAATAATAGTTATTGAATTATTGATAGGGGTGCAAAGCTAGTTCGCTTCCGTAGCAGAAGCTAGGCTAAACGTGCACCCTGGATAGCGCTAAAGAACTAGCACGTCGGCTGCTGGACCTCATACATTGTGAAGAATATCCCAGCAAACGAATGATACAGCAACAACATGAATTCTACATTAAAGTTCAAAAACGGGTTTTCTCAAAATCCCCTGGCAAGAGATTTAGGACACTCTATAAAGATCCTACAAATCAACATAGAACGCAGAACAAAAACTGAATCTGTCAAAAATATTAAAGGACAATAAAGTTGACGTAGTACTACTACAAGAAACTCATTGTTCCGACGAATCTGAACTCCACCGCAGATCAAAGATCCCTGGCTCCAATCTCGCAGTAGCAACATATCACAGAAGCTACGGTACCGCAACCTATGTGAGGAATAACATCGATGAAGTCTATGCTTGAAGTGACGTTTATTTATTAAATAAATAAACGTCACTTCAAGCATAGACCCAAATATTTTTACAACACACATCACGATCTCGAACACTGTGATAGTTAACCTATACAAACCTCCTGCACAACCCTGAACATCCACATACCTCCACAACTTACCACACCTATCAATTGTTCTTGGTGACTTCAATCTCCATAACACTAAATGGGGCTATCAAAGCAATAACGAAGACGGCGAAAAAGTCTCAGAATGGGCCGACTTCAAAAACCTCTTTTCAATATACGACGCTAAAGACAGGGGAACCTTCCACTCAGCCAGATGGAGGCGCGATTATGCCCCCGATCTATGCTTTGTCTCAAGGGATCCACAGGGAAAGCCATTACACTGCACCATGAAAGTTTTATCTGACTTTCCTCGAAGTCAGCACAGGCCGGTACTTGTAACTCTAGGCTTACAAATTCCAATAATAAGGTCAGTACCAAAACCCAGATGGAACTTCAATAAAGCTGACTGGTGCGCGTTCACTACAGAATTGGAACACAACATCCAATGGATACCACTCCGACCTGAGAACTACCTACGTTGTGTTGGCTTAATACAAGCTGTAGCAAAAAAAAACATTCCAAAGGGATACAGGAAGGATTCTATCCCCGGATGGAGCCCAAGGTGCAAAAAGCTCTATGAAATTTACAAGTCCAGCCAAGACCCAGAGGTCGCAAATGAACTCTTAGAGACCCTAGACACAAGCAGAAAAGAGGAATGGAGCACCCTCATGGAGAGCTTAGACTTCCAAAAATCAAGCAGAAAAGCATGATCCCTCCTACGTAAATTAGACACTAGCTCTACAACCACACGCGTTAAGGAGATGTGAAACCTCACCAAATAGCAGCCAGAATAGTCAGCCTGGCGAGGAAACATGTTGAAGAAGATAAATCGGAAACAAGACAGATAGAAATTGAATTGAAACACAGAATTGCTCTTGCAACGCCAGACCATGAATATGAATTCACACAACACGAAGTAACAGCAGCAATTGGAGAAATAAAATCTAGAAAAGCTGCTGGCATAGACGGAATATACTCAGAGTTCCTTAAACATACAGGCCCCAACACAAACATATGGTTAACAAAATTCTATTCCAACATTGTAAAAACTGGAAGACTTCCCCAGATGTTTAAGAGAAGTAAAATAGTGGCAATACGCAAACCCGGGAAAGATGGCAGCCACCCAGAAGACTACCGCCCAATTGCACTTCTGAGCATTTGCTATAAACTACTAGAGCGACTCGTGCGTAACAGAATTTCGGCAATAGCTCTACAGCATGTGCTACAGCTGCTGCGACCAGGTGATGGCGCTGACAACGCGTATAGAAAAAGGTTTCCAAGACCCCAAAAAAACAATAGCAGTACCTGTCAATTTAACTTCTGCATACGACACAGTATGGCGCCAAGGCATGCTTCTTAAATTTATCAACGCCATTCCGTGTAAAACTCTGACTACTCTACTTAACAACATGCTTAGTAATAGACTTTTTGAAGTACACTTAAACGGGCAAGTAAGTAAGTGTTTTAGACTGAATGATGGACTCCCACAAGGCTCTTCAACATTTACACAGCAGATCTACCAAACACCAAGGCAAGAAAGTTTATATACGCTGACGATATAGCTTTGGCTTCCCAATCCAGAGACTTTGAATCATCAGAACCATCCTAACAGAGGATCTGATAAAACTGGACAAATACTTCAATACATGGCGCCTCAGACCAAATATACGAAAAACAGAAATTTGCTGTTTTCATTTGAATAACAAACAGGCAAACTATATCCCCCGAGTACAATTTAGAGGACAGCAGCTAAATTATAATGCCCACCCGAAATACTTGGGTATAACACTGGACCGCTCTCTGACGTATAACGAACATCTTACCAGAACAGCAACAAAAATGAAAACACGCAATAACATCTTGCATAAAGTAACAGAAACAGACTGGGGAGCTAGAGCAACAGTGGTTCTCAGAACTTCTGCTCTAGCACTAGTACGAGGGCAGTCCGATTTTAAAGGTACAGGTGGCTGTGAAACAAACACCGCAAGCGAAACATTGCCGTCATATGCATGTCTAGACAGGTTGAAGCGTGGTAGCAGAGGCTGGAGCGTTGTTGTGTGTTAGTCTCAATTTAGTAGCTTACGGGAAGCAAACAAACATGGCGTGTGTAATCGCAGAGTATTCCAAGTGTGAAGTGCGTGCGGTTATCCGATTTTTGCAAGCCGAAGGAGTTAACCAGAGCGAAAGTCATCGCAGATTAGAGGGCGTTTATGGCCCGAAGGTCTTAAGCCGAAAAGAAGTCAGCGTTTGGTGCAAAAAAATTAAAGATGGACGAACTGAATTGATGAATAATCCGGAGAAGAACAGAGGTAGACCAAGGACCTCACACACGGATGAAAACTGCTCAATTGTTGAAGGTTTGATTAGCGAAGATCGTCGCGTTAAAGTTCGTGAAATTTCGGAAATGACTGGCATTCCTAAGAGTTGTGTCCATGAAATCATATGCGACTACCGTGAAGGGATGTTCAAACTACTGTCACGCTGGGATAAATGTCTCAATCTTTATGGAGAATATGTCGAGAAATAAACAAAAGTAGGTAGTTTTTTGTAGAATGTATTAAATATTTTCTTTAAATATATATGTTAGTAAAATTTTGGCTTGTACTTTTAATATCGGACAGCCCTCGTATATTCAGTACCAGAATACTGCAGCCCAGTCTGGATTAATAGCGCACACTCCGGCAAGGTTGACGTCCAACTGAACGAAACTATGAGAACAGTTTCCGGCACAATCAAATCCACACCTCTCCAGTGGTTACCAGTACTGTACAACATATGTCCCCCTCATCTACGAAGGCAAGCAACCCTGAAAAATGAATGGCTCAAATACTGTAGCAACCCACAGCTGCCCATTCATCAAGATTGTACTAGACAGCACACACAAAGACTAAGATCGAGGAAACCCCCGTGGACATTAGCAAAGACACTCGTCCAAGAAAACTTCCAACTGAAGACAGCCTGGACGAACGAATGGACTGCTTCCAACCCTGATACCTCAAACCTGATAACAGATCCCATGATTCAACCAGGCGGATTCAACCTACCAAGGAAGACATGGTCGGCACTAAACCGTGTACGCACTGGCCACGGCAGATGTGAGTATCTAAAATACAAATGGGGCATCGCCGAAAAACCTGACTGCGACTGCGGCCATCCGATGCAGACGATCGAACATATTGTATCAGAGTGCCCAATACGAAAGTTCCGCGGCACAATAAACAACGTCCATAAAGCCGGTGCAGATGCAGTGGCGTGGCTGACAAATCTAGACATCCAATTATGACACCAAATTTCTCATACATATAACTGACAAATTTATTATTGATTTCCTATTTTATTGACAGCATTGTATTTTATTTTATATATACTTTATACTTTGTAGTGTATTTTAGTTATATTTTGTACTGTACTTTATTTATATTTTGTATTTGTTTATTTATATCTAATATTTGTTATTTGCTGTATTTTCCATACGGAATATATATATATACGAGCCCTGTCCCATAAGTGTTGGCACAGTCGTAAAAAAATGTATATACTTTTGCTCAACTGGAGAAGCTGCATCCAATCGCATTATGATTTGTTACATTTATACTTACTGTTTTATCTCTTCTTATATAAATTGCAACATTTGTAGCACCTACTCTTACTTGGTGTAATTTAACGCACAAATCATAATCATATTACGTTCGAGTTACGAAACAATTGAAAGTATTTGACAACTTGCAGTAGTTATTGCTATTGTCAGAATATTAATAAAGTAAATTTTCTCGAGATTTGTTGTTACAATGGTGCGAGGTAAGCCTGTTACTGAAGATGTGCATAAAATAATCGTTTCCTTGTCGCAATCGGGAAAATCTGCATCTGAAATCGGAAAAATTGTTGGTTTGTCAAGATATACAATTCGCAACATCATTAAGCTATTTAAAACAACCAATTATTTGCACAAAAGCTTATTCTTGGAAGGAAATCTGGCGTTACTGATATTAACCGAAGAGCCTTACGTCGAATTATACAACAAAATCGGCGTTCTAATTATCATGAATTAAGTATTTTGTAGAGTCAAGCAACAGCAAAACAATTTTCAAAGTCCACTTGCAACCGAACAGCAATAAAAATGGGTTACAGGACCTGCAAGGTAAATCTAATTGCATTTTTGTTTCTGTAGAATCACGTCACATCAATTTTCAGGCAAAAGGCAAACCTTTGCTTACTAAAAAGCAAAAAAGGGATAGGTTACGTTGGGCAAAAGATCACATTAATTGGACCCCAGTCCAATGGGCCTCAGTACATTGGAGTGATGAGGCACGATTTGAAGTTTGTACAGGTGATAGTCGGAGTAGGATTATACGATCCAAATAAGAGGCGTTTCATCTTGATTATTTGAAAAGAAAAGTTAAGTTCCCTGCTTCAGTAAGGGTTTGGGGGTCGATATCGTCCAGTGGAGTAGGTAAACTACACTTTGTAGAATGGATTGTAAATGCTGAAAAGTATATTGAGATCCTGGAAGATAAGTTAAAACCTGAATTTGATGAAGCCAGGCGTGCTGGAATCGAGTTTATTTTCCAGCAGGACGGTGCAGCCTGTCACACGGTCAAAAAAGTGGAAAGTTGGTTTTTGGAAAGAGAAATTTCACTACTAAAATGGGTTTCTAGCAGTCCAGATCTGTCCCCTATGGAGACACTATGGTACATCATGAAAAAAAATGCGTGTGCAATATGCAAGCACTGTATCAGAGTTGCGCTCTAGCCTCCAAAATATCTGGGATAATTTTACAGTAGCTGAATGCCAAAAGTTGGTAGAAACCATGTCCCGTCGGATAAAAGCAGATATAGAAAAGAAGGGGGACGTTAGACAGTGGTAACTGTAAGAACCAAGTATTAGCCATATAAAAGCATAATTATCAAAGAGCGATTAATCACAAATTGTTAGTTTCTTATATTATATGTAGTTAGTGTAGATCAGTTATTTCTTGTATTTAAGGCATTAAGTTATAATTCAATGGAAATAAATTAGTAAGTGTTTCGATTTTTTGCTTAAATAAGTCATTTCAATGATTTTATGCAACTGGGCCAACACTTATGAGACAGGTCTCGTATAGTTATTGATATTATAAATATAAATAGGGCAATTTTAATCTGATAAAATAAGAATATAATTGATAGACAGATTAATATTACTATACCTGACGGTATTTTACATATTTAATGATCATTGTAATGGTTATTGACAAACCAGTTCAATATATGCGTCTGAGGTCCTATATTAACTCAGATGATGTAAACGCATTTTTCGATGTACTTCTTTTGATGACGTTTTGTAAGTGGATCAGTCCGGTGAAAAATCGTAGGTAATTTGGTGCAGATTTGGTTATAAGGTTTGGTAAATTCTTGCATAAGTTGTATTAAATCGGGATTCCATGGTGTTTGAAAGTGAAGCACCTGTTGACCGCCTGAGATCTTACATATGGGACTATCTTGGCTAACCTTCAAGTGGTCTAACGTTCGGTTAAATTTATTTTTAGGCCTTTCTTTCCATTTTTAAAAATGCCTTGTTTTGTTAAACCATCTGCCATAAATATGTTACCGTTAAATGGGTCGATCCTCCAGTTGTTGGGCTACGAATTTTTTGCTAGGAAAAACCCCACCATTTGGTAGTACGAATTCATTCTGGCCGACTTGTTTAGAATAATTTAGTCTTCATCCTAAGCGCATCTTTTTTTGAACATCTTGGACTAAGTACGTCTCTACACGCTTTCATATAAATTGCAGACACTGCTCGCTTGTATCTTCAATTGAAATTGTGCTACATTAACATTGTTGTTGTATCAAGTCGTAGGAGACGTGGCAATTTAAAATGTTCCAACTCCGCAAATACAACAGCGCATTGTGCAATTTTAAAAGCTGAAAACACGTAAACGCCGATTTTAAGAAGGGATATTTACGAGTAAGGGGCGTTTGAAATACGATAGCGGCATTCCGGGCCTGGCGTTTGAATTAACCAAACGAACGTTGTAATTAGTAACTAGAAAAATTGTGCCCCGCATTGTGGATCGATAATAAGCCATTGTTGAAGAAAACGGTTTGTGTACCAAGTTTTGCTTTTCGTGGTGGTTTGCTAGTAGTTCACGGGTAAAAAATTTTGATATATTTTGCTAACTTTCTTCGTAAATTACACAAAAACGTGTGATTTTTGCTTCTTCTCAGCTAAATTTAAACAGTGAGCTAATAGTAAATCCGGGGTGTTTAAACAACTTGGTTTTCATGGAACTGTACCGAGAATCATTTTCAAAGAGGGTGGTTTATAATTACACTGTTGCACTGGGCATAAGTTTTCAAATCATTAACAATGCAACTGCACAACAACGGCCCTAAGCAGAATTTGGGGTGGCATCAATTACTTTGTAGCACTTTCCTCAACTTAGGTTTCCATCTGTAATTAGATAATAAGGTGTTTACCGGAATACGAATACGAATAACTAACTTTTGTTTACAGTCATAACATGCTTTACTATTGTTGCCACTCAACGTAAATCAACCTGAGGATTTATACCACAATAGACCCCTCTGGTATTTTGACGCAATTGGGCTTCTTTTTGGTTTGTTATTATTTTCGACTATGGGTATCGTGGGTTATCTACTTTTTAAGAATAGACTGTGCCCGCTATTTTAGAACCAATAGCGTCTGCAGCTGCAGTGCTTCAAGTTTTCATATTAGGTTCTTGGTGTCCTGACATGTTATTTATTTTTACCATCGCATCCAAGACTGCAGCTGGATTGTGAGCCACTCCACGCTGAGCTAGCCGAAGTACTTCTTATTTTGGCTGTACAATAAAACAGCATCTTAATAGCTAAGTAAGGCTTAGCAGAATAAACGTTGTCACTTCGGCGGTGTTGTTGGGAGCAGTTACGAGGTCGACGAGAAGAAAAGAAATTCTACTGCACAATATTGCTACCACAAAAAGTAACATAGAAAGAGCCTTTACAATAAAGTAGAAATATTTAGGGCATGTTTCTTTTTAATGCTCAGAAGCTGATAACTTTTACAAGTTTGTGTAGTAAAGTAAAAATGAAGCCTTAAAATACTGCGCCAAAAGGAATTGTATCTATCTCATCTAATAGCTAGTTAAAATTGAACTACTAACACTGCTTTTAGAAGAAATTTGGTGATTCTGTTTGCCAAATTGTGCACAATATTGTAAATTCAAGATAGAATCAGATGAGTGCCTTCTCTTTTAAATGTAATAATAATAATAAAAACTTATGTTATACAAATACATGTTACAAATATTATCATCTCCATTTGCATTTTAGTAGACTAATATGACAATAAACTTGACTTACTCCTGCTAAACTGTTACCCAAATTTGTCATAGTCATACTTTACCCAAGCTGCATCTACAAGTAATCGTGATTAAACTACGGTATTGCTAACGCTGTCGACCTATATCTTAAATTACGGAAACAAATTAGTCCTGAAAGAGGACGTCGTCCAGGGAATATTAGCATAAAGGCTGAGGCTCCACATCTTTCGTAACGATACGGAGTTCGCTTTGCTTATCGCGGCCTGACAAATTTAGTGTCATTTTGCTTTAGGGCGTTGTTAATTGAAACTGCTATTAACCAGTACTCATCATAATAGAATGTCTCACTGCACATCCTAGATAACAGCCGATATTTAGACGGAAATTTCTTGAAATCCTTTCAAACAGAGGCGGTCACATTCTAACCGAATACGTGTATAATACCACAACCACTAGAAGAAAATGAGATATATAAAAGTCAAGCTAGATAAATTGTTAACGTTTTGTAAGCGCCATACATGACATAAATTTTAGAATTCTAGAGCAACAAATTTATTTTTGTTGGATGTTTGCTCCGTAATGTGCAATAATAATATATAACTGCAGGTGCCTAATATATTAAATGCGTTCTACGAGTATTAAATGGGACGATAACAAAAATTAAGAGCCCTTACGCGAGTACGAAGAGTCTCGTATATCACGAGCTTTAAGCTCCTCTTATAACTCCTCATATGTGCGGGAAAGTATATTTTTGTAGCTATTTTGTCGGCACGAGTGTTCGTGGAGATACCCGGAATTGAGTTTTTGACGGCGCCTGAAATTTCGAGAGCGTCAGTTTTCGCGCCGGCTATAAGTCTAGTAAAAATTTAATTTAATCAAGGAATCTTAGTGATTTTCCCATGAAATGCAAATGAAATTGAATCTTTTGGTCCTGTAACGACAGTTCGCTCAGGGGCCGACAGGCAAGAGGAATGAGAGAACTCGTGAGCTGAATTTAATGTGTGCATTTGCCAGAGTGCAGGGACGACATTGGGTCTCGCATTACTGTTGTTTGCTTACTTACTAGTCGCTCTTCTCGTTACTCGCCTAATTTACGATGCGTTCGCCGACGTTTAGTGCAGTCCTTGCGCGACGGACGCGAAATATGTTCGAATTAATGCGTTTAATAATTCGCGACAGCGCGTCGAATTGTTAAAAAGTGCACATTCTTAATTAAATCTCGGTTTAATTGCTTCCATAATATTTTTCCGCTTGTTACTTCCCTCTTTAACTGCTTCGTGGTGCTAAGCAAATATTGAAATTTAATTGGAACTCCCGACCGCGGAAAAGACGGACTTGTCATAACGCCGAATTCCCTTGTTATTGTTTAATAAATTTAACGCCGCCGGCAGCGCCATCTTGGCAGAGAATGGAACGCACTTTTCACTTTTTATTGTCTGCTGTGCGTCGAGTATAATTAAAAAATTGCCGACGCCTCGAAATTTGCAGGTTGGGCTGCGAGATCTATGCATACAAGGTCTGGGACTTACACAACAGCAAACTTCCCATTGCTTCTTATTAACAGAAACATATTGTACAGTGTGTTCCAACTTTAATGAGATTAAATGGAATCTCCGTTAATTTTAGTGGCCGAAGAAAGTAGTTTGTAAATTATGTACTCAACTTTTAAAGAGGAAAAGTTATAAGAAGACAAAGTGATCATTTCTTTTAGTACTATACATTATTGAAAAACAATGGAGGATACTTTAACCTACATCTACAAGTTTCAACCAATTGCTAGATCTGAAATCCTGCTGCTCTTCAGCTAAGCTTCTCATTACGTTAGCTATACAACCGGCTTTTTCTGTTATCATATTTCATTTTTGGGCTGCTGAACCATCTGTACGCAATAGCACTATAATATACTGATGGTAATCTTGCAACACTTCAAGATAAGCAGGATAGCAAGCTGTAAATACCCAAATAGTCCCGCAACCAACAGCGTTAAATCTAAAATTATTAAAACGAAATGCGGGCGCTACTAACTTTCTTATTCAACAACTAACGAATTTAAGTTGGAAGATTACATTAAAAGAAAATAGCTAAAAATTACATTGATGAAATGCAGAGCTATTTAATAAGCTACAACCTGCTATAAAAAAGAAAATACATAACTAAGATAAAAATAAGACTAAAAATAACAAATAAGAGGACAGTTTCTCGTATAGCAATAAATTATTGAATCTATTTTACCTTAAGGCCAATTCAAACTGTATCCATAAAGATAAACCTTCAGCTGTACGTACTGTAGCCGGTACTGGCAAGTTTCATTTAATTTAGATGATTACTACAAATTGCCGGACTGATACTGACTCCGGACAGATCAGATTGCCAAAGGTATCTTTCTTACGCTCAAGTTTTGTAACACAGTAAAGCACTCAGAATAACTTTATAAACGTATAATTTCGTTAACTATTAATACATAAAATTATATTTAATTCGCAAGACAAAATTAACTGTAACAATGTTGATAACAAAAATAAATCTGGTACTCTTCAGTCAAGGTAGCGGTTTGTTGTCCCAATACGGTGCTAGTAATTATTAGACCACCCTTACTTCGAAGTCGGCCTAGCGTCTTGGCGTACGTTCAAACTACTCGCATCAAATTTGACAGGTTAGTGACCGCCGTGGATACGGCTACAGTGCATGAATAAATTCAATTCGTTTACTTCCAAAATAAAGGCAGAATTATAATATGTAAACTTGTACCTGTTGTTGGTTGTGTTATCGTGTTCCCACGTGCGTAGAGCTGGCGATAACTTCAAGCGGCGGCTGCAAGGTCATTCTTGTTTACATTTGCGGGCAACTTCGATGGGGCTTTCGAGAGCTTTTGAAAAGGCTGCGACGGCCAGGTAAGCGAGTGCATTTAGCTTAATGCCTGGCCTCGCGGACTGCGATTATCGTGAAGCGGCCTGGGAATTGATCTAGAGAATTTGTCAGCGCCGGATTTGCTCCGGTACGAGCGTACGTTGCGTGATAGATACAGATCGATCCCCAAGATGCGAGCTTTGTCCGGCGCTTGTGTTATGTCGTTAGGGATGCAATTAGGGATTTGGGAACGTAGGCTCAGGTCTTTCGGCTCGGTAAATTTACTGACGAGCACTGGGGCGCCCTCCAAGTGAATATAATTAAGAAATTATTTCCAGGAGTTCAATCGAGGAGCACTAAAGCGCCCTCCTGACGATCAGAGCTAGGTGACGATCATTTGGCAAGAGTTTAATCGAAGAGCACTAAAGCGCCCTCCTGACGCACAGAGCTAGGTGAGGGGATAGGTCCAGGAAAATTCTGTCCTACAATGGCTTTGCTTCCTGTTTATATAGCCCTAACTGGCGTAATAAGCGGATTAATCCAGTTTCTTGGAATAGAAGACTTCTCCATCGAGGACGCGTCAGTGTTCGTGCGTCGGTCCCCGGTGACGTCACTTATTGCCTTTCGCGCGTCGTTCTGATTTCTAACGTGCTTTAAGTCATGGGAGAAAGCGTGAATTAATTTTCAAAATTGCGATCGCGCTGGGCTAAACATTACATTACGAATATACTAAAAGCCTTGAACAATAAGACACTATTACCATGCAGACGCGGAACGCCATTGGGGAACTCATTTTAGGTGTAAAACGGCTTAGCACCCTAACTTCAGATAAAGTACTGACTTATCGAAAATCATCTATAATGGAATTAGAATGCGTAAAGGCCATTTGCCGGTCAGGTCAAGTCGAAAATAAAAATGCCGTTAAAAATTTAACCACTACCATAGGATGAAACAATCCTAGAACACCTAACCCCAAACAAAAGCTACTAAATGACCGTGCTAAAACTCACAGCAACAAAACCCATAACTTCGGAATTTAAAAAATTACTAATTGCAATAACCTTTAAAACGTTAAAAAAGGCACTTCGTTTACCAAACAAGTAAGTATGTAAATTACCAGAGCTACTTAATCGAAATATCACTTTCAGATGGGCTAACAAAACTTAAACTAGAACTAGAAAGTATCACATAAATCGAGGAGTGAGAAAGCGATACATCCAAAGCAATTGTAGTAAGCATCTGCAACACAACTTTAATGGTGGGTTTCTTCGCGTCGATTTCCATTGTGTTATTATTATTACTATGTGTTCTTACTATAAAGTTATTCAACTCCTAATACATTTTAATTTTGTATGTGCTATTTTACAGATCAAAGAGATACAGTAACATGGTCCACACATAACCAAAACACACCTAACACACAATGGTTGCTACGCAAAGAAATTTATACCTTTTCGGTTTACTTAAAACTAGTGGCGGCTTCTGTAATTTCAACCAAAATACTTCTATTTACTATTATAGTATCGTCCTTATAAGTATTTGGTTATGTCATTGTAGTACAGATTCTACAAATGATTTCAGAAAAATTAATGTTTCTGATAATACATGTTCATTAAAAAAGTCTATAAGGGGTGGCTGTGGAAATTCAAACGTATGAATAATATGTTGGTGGCACTGTAAGTCTATGTCAAATTTGAGGTTATCAGGTTAGGTTTTGCGTCAGTCTTTGCCAAAACTGACGCAAAACCTAACCTGCTGACCTACATCCCTGATGTATTAATAGTATTGCATTCAATGAGAGGGTAAAGCGTTTCCACCTTTCTTTATTTGGAAGATATTGTCTCATTTCCATGTATTATAACTTTAGTCTGGAATCCATAAAGAACCATTGTCACTAAATGTATCAAGTTGTGTCGCCGCCAAAGCTTCGTCACAAATCAAGGAAAGCATCTCCAAGGCGCGTGGATTGAGATAAAGCGAAGAAACTGTCGTTCTGTGCGGACATCGAGCAGTCGTCTTTCGGCGCATTCCTACCCAAACTCCAGCACACATTACGGCGATTGGTAACGTATAAATAGGGGTATCGTACGTTATGAGAGAGACTTGCGTCCAGCGATCCGAACCAGCCTCCCGTTTTGGGCCCCGTGGGGCCCAAGCCCTAGTCCTACCCGAAACACTTATTTTTTCTGTGACCTGCTCTCGCTGGAAACAATCCGAATCCCGGCCGTAACTTAAACGTGGCTCACTGTATTTAAGCGCCTATTAGGTTACCAACCTTCTGCCCCCTCTAAACCGTTCCCGATCGTAACTTAAACGTGGCTTGCTGTATTTAAACGCCTATTAGGTTACTAACCTTCTGTCCCCTAGAAGCCGATCCCGATCGTTACTTAAACTTGGCTCGCTGTATTTAAGCGCCTGTTAGGTTACGATTCCCTTCAGACCGCTTCCCAAAACTCACAAAGTTTCCCGGAATACAATCTCAGAGCTTCACTCACCTTGTAGGAAACAAATTACATACGGTTAGAGATCTATCTGCAGTGACCTCAAATCTTGGTACACCATAACATGGAAGTAATTCTTAAAGTTTAAAGGGGTTTTGCTCACCTTGTGTAACGTAGTTAACTAGCTCCCAGTTACTCTCTGGAATGCCCCTTGTATTTAAGTAAACGCTTCAGAAACGTAAACTTGGTTTGAAGGTTATTACAGTACCGCCACATAAAATATTTAGATCCACTGTCTTTTCACTTGTTAAACAAATTTCGGGGGCACGGCAGTATGGTTAACGAGACGGGCTGACATCCCACACAGAATTCAATTACAGCATTCACAACACCCCCGAGATAAACGCAGTTCTAATCCCTTTTATCGTACATATTAAAATGTAAACAAACTTGACCTCGTATTCTTGTGTTTCCAGCTTTGGCCGTCAGAGGACGCCCTCACCGACTACGATCTTTGCCGTCGTAAAATCGAACCGACACGATCAGAGAAGTAAAGTGAGTTGCCTAACCCAGTAGGCGCTTACCAGCCCGTTGGATACATTAAAATACATGAGATATTTTATTTATTATTTTGAACTGTAAATAGGTATATAAAATAAACCTCTTTATGTTATGTGTACTTGATTATATACTTGAGAGAGTAAATTGAACCATGGCATCAGAGCTGCCCGTTAGCAAAAGTCTTAGTAGAAAATTGACTGTAGTAATTAATTAAGCCAGAAAAGATTGAGTCTTTAGTAAGTTAATACCGTTACAAAGTTGTAAAGCTAGCATCTGCATACCCTTATAAAATGCGCATTAAACAATGTATGTAAACTTTGCACGCTCATTTAGGCGTTACCATGCGTTGCATTTAACCAGCGCTCAAACCCGTGATAGCAAACTCGTAACCGCTATGCGCGAATATACGAAGAAACTACCCCCGCGCCGCTCCCACTCTACGATGCCTAAAGCGGATCTTGTGGTAACTCGGCCCGAAGAGTAAATAAGAAGGTTCCGTGACCAGTTTACTTGACTTGAGTTTATCCCACTTGAGTCCACCAGTCCTGATACTGTCCAGTCTTGAGTCTCTGGACGTACCTTCCTCGATCTTAATCCTGACCTGTTTCCCAGCTTGTGATTAGCGTCCTCTGTCTCTTGGGGCATTATCTAGTCCTGACTTATACCTCCAGCTTGTGACTAGCGTTCTCTGTCTCCTGAGATACCTCCCGTTAATTAAAAACCCGAACTCTCCGACGCTCCGTAGGCGTTGAAAATATAATAAATTTACTAATAAACCTAATCCATGGGAATCATTTTGTACGTTCTGCACGAAGTCTTGGACGTTTAGAGATTACTTCTTGGTGTCCAAAGCTTAAGCCCGCCTCTCACGAATTCGACGCGATTTTTAGCAAGGACATTTCACCTAGGGGATTCCGCGGTCCAATCATCCTCGGGAAAAGCATTCTGTCATCCCAGAGCACGAACACCAGCCGCTCCAACCCTCACGCACTCCAGGTGTCACAGGTGTCGGTTAAAACTCTTTAAATTCCGCATATAATTATAATAAACAGTTCCGTTATCTGCGACGCTTTGAGGCATCCGTAATACCGGGATAACATATATACTTACCTCCTCGCCGAAGGCCGTCGCCACCAGAACCTGCCTGCTGATTGAGCGGCGGGCCGACCAGGCATTAAGAAACCGAGCCCCAAAAGAAACCATTAATTTATTAATGTACAGAGTGATTCATAATTTATAATTATAGCTAAATACAATATATTAATGGTAATTACACTGTGTTTTCCTTACCGTATATATTTGAGTTGTGTGAACATATTTCTCCGATTTGGGATAACCGAGGTAGAAATTAATAAATGTTGGAGCCAGAACCAGTAAAATTACCCCGCACGTATTAAACCTACCTGGAGGACCCACCGTCGACGTTTAGAGAGACGTTCTGCTGTCCGAAGCCAAACACCGCCTCTCACGAATTCATCGCGGGCTAACGCCAAGCTGTCAAATCCGCTTTCCCGGCTAAAATCAAGCAAGTTTTATCTGGAAAATTTCGCGGCATCGTCACTCCGGAATCACCACCAGACCATCTGGGGAATTGGAACTCCTCGCGCCATCTTATACGCACACCCAGAGTCGCAGTTATCGCTTAAATCTCTTCATTTCTGCATATACTTGCAGTGCCTCAAATGTAAACAAAACCGTCACCTGTGGACATATAACCCACACGGCCAAGATCTATACTACACCTCAGGGCCGACACTATACTCGACTCCAGGCCGAATGCTACCACGCTCAACCCGTGGGTGCTAGATGGTGGCACTACGACCGGAAACCGAAGCAACAACCCCCGGAGAAGAATTTATTAAATTCTGTTAATATACAATTCAGTTGATTTAGAACTATCACTTATTTTGTAAAATAGTTAAAAGACAATATATTGATGGCAATTATACTGTTTTTTCTGACCGTATATATTTGAGTTGAGTGAACATATTTCTCCGATTTGAGCTAATCCAAAGTAGAAATTAATAAACGTTGGAGCCTTTCCGAAATTAATGGAAGTCATATCTCACCAGATATAAAACGTTATATGACCAAAATTAATTACCAGGACTAAAGTTAAATTCAGGAGGGCGAAACGTTACAAGGTTAGACTGAATTCGCAATTCATGTAACCCATACATATTCTCTTTCTATTTATCTTATTGTGATTCTTGGAAGTCTATAAATTTATGGGTTTTCGAAAATCTGATTTGATGTATACCGTGTATTCTTGAGCGGTCTCTACAAAAACTTCGCTCTATACCTCTAGTCTTCCATCTATGAGACATGATAGTATTTTGTATGCCATGTTCAAAAGTGTTATACCACTACAATTGTTGACTCTCTTTTTTGTTGCTTTTTTTATGTATAGGCACAATTTGTCCGACTTTTCATTCGCCAGTTGTTATCACAATGTTTTAACTATTTTTTCTATTTCTTTGAAAATTGGTTTACCAAGTTATGGTAAGATAATCTACTTGAGTTTCAAAGTGCCCTTTCCTTCTATTTATTATAGCCTGCTTTTTGTAATGTGCGTTGCCTGCCTTATCTGTATATATATAGCCATTCGTGCGTGGAAGAAACTAGATTTTGGTGTTAAATTCTTGATAGGGCTTTCTTGTATGGTTTATTCTACCGGGTGTCTTAAAAAGAATTACATCTAGTATGCTTTGAATTTCCCATAATGCAATACCAATAACGATCTAGCGGCACATAGAAATTTATATGCAAACAAAATTCAGAACCCTTCTATTTGTTCTATTGTTCTATGCATTTGTATTACGCAGAATCATTTCTCTGTACATAATTCTCTTTTTTCATTATATATCTTTATTTGAATAGTGATATTAAGGTGTTTGTAACAAAACGTACCTATACATTTTTGGTCCATTTTGGGTAGCAATTTACCAGGCAGATTTACTGTTGTATTCCGCTGCAGCTCGGCAAGTGAGACATGATCAATCATATTGGGCCAAATCAATAAACGTCGGTTGCGATTTAACCTAAAATATTAACAATAATGTGGGCTACACAAAAACCCTAGAAAAGTTATGAATGAACTAAAACCACGGCATTGAAACTCGTTAAATCTAATACATTATTTTTAGAATTTCTCAAACTAAGATACAAATTCCAGGCAACATAGAGTACCAGTAAAATAAGATTTAATTCAAATCTTTAGTTGACTTTTGAGGTTGATAGGATGTACCACTATGTTTAAATACGAACGCAAAACGACGGAGTTACACATACATAATTTGTCGTTTAAATGGAGTTAATCAAAGTTTTAGTTAACCATTTTTAATATGTCCTTTTAACCGAAGCGATTATTACCGAACTGTCGCTTCTGAATCGCAGCTAGATTTTGTAAACCCTTTATGGGTTACTTTCGACATGTAGCAGTAATTTTTGGTTTTTTTCTGGTATGCTCACCGTTGGACAGTACTAATTGCCAAATAGGCAGTTCTCTCGAGAATGGAGCTCGTATCTTTGCCAGCTTGCAAAGATTTCCTAAAGTACGTAGCCTGTTGTATGTATTAACTGTATCCTTATTTACCTTGCTAGGCTAGAGCTTCGTCTGAAATAAAAAAAAATGTTTATTTCCCTGGCGTCTGGCGACATAGTGTTTGATTAAAAATATTTTATTGAATGATTATTGATTAAGTTCCATTAAATTCTATCACGAACCACCTGTGACTACGCCAAATGTAATATAATATCCCCGGGGTTACAAATTACCATGTAACTTGTCCTAAATATTCTAAATATTATTAAACACACCTTGCTAATGCAATTTGTTACAAAGTAGAAAAAATATAGAACCACGGGAGAGACCAGCTGCAGCTTAATTGGTCAAATCTGAATATAGTATTTTGTTTAGTACAGAGAATTCACTATTGACAGATCCACAGATCTTTTCGAATCCCTCTGATGAAGACCCTACTAGAAATTTTCAGCTTGCGTTTTACAGATGACCCTACGTCAGTACCCGTTGGCAAGATACAAACGACACTGCTGATTAATCAACGTGATAGAACCATCCATACCTTGAACTAAATTATCAGTATAATAAAGAGTTGGTCGAAATGTAATAACAAACTCGATAGTAAATTCATACAGCAGGAAAATACGATCAACGGTAAAAATAGGAGCGAACCAGAAGTGGTACATATATGGCTCTGTAAATTCGTGATGATTAAACCTAAGTATCTCGAAAATTCCATCCGATCCAATTTTCTAGGCATCGAGAATTACATATGATATAGAAAAAAATGCCAGAAAATTGGTGATCCGTATCATTGAGTATTTTGAACATGTCTTCTACAATTTATCGTCGAATTATTGTGGTTAAATCCCGAAAAAACACTCTACACTCTGTATGCCAACCTTCAGTTCTCCATCTTGCTCGAATCGCGGTGATCGAATAGTTTTTTTCTCTCTCTCCCTCTCACTCTCTCTTCCCCTCTCTTTCTCTCTCTCGCACTCATTGCAGCGTGTTCTCTTGGGCTGATCAAGGTATGTACGCTGCTTGGAACCGAATTCCTGTCCGCATTCAGTTAAGTTATAACGTGCTTGTTATTTCATTTATGTCTTATTGCCATATTGAATTTTTGAATGTTGTAAGTACCTACTTATCGTCCCAGTGCTCTGGCGTAATTAAGAATCCAGTGGTACTCATGGCACAATAATGTTAGGCCGTATTTGTTGTTGTTGTATTTATTTAGGGCGCCTGCTGCAAATTTACAGACCTGTTTCAGGCATCAAAAATTTGCATTTTATGGATTGCACCACGTTACGTAATCCGCATTTCTGTAAGAACGCGTGGTTGGCTGGTAAAGCATTTGGTTTCCAGCCAGCAGGTAGTGAGTTTGAACCTCACACCCTCATACGCTCTCCGGCCATCATACTGATACCGTTGGTAGTTATTGTCCCTTGGAAAGAGCATTCTTCCTGCAAATTTAATAGGATAGATGAGTCATTGTCCCTGACCGTGGCCGAAAAATGCTTACAAAACCGCACTTAGTGCGGTAGTAACAGGCTCTCAGCTTATATTAAATGAACGATCTGATTGATGTAAATATGTTTTTACCTTTCATAAAATCTAAAACGGATAAATCAAATATAATTCCTATAATATACGAAATAACTTTTACGGATCATTTTACAACTTTGTTATAGATATTAACGATACAAGTTTGATTATGAGCATCTTAACCAAACGAGTTTGATTGCCAAAACGAGGCGGTGAGCCGAGTTTTGCGACAATCATACGAGTTTCGTTATGTGCCATAAGCAAACGTGTATTGTTCAATATTTTATCTTCATCAATAAACTCTGGCTCGATGTATTTTTTTATATAAAAAGAGTGCGGTAATTTCATTACCGCACTGAGTGCGGTAATATCTATACACTCAGTGCGGTAATCAAGCTCTTAACGATACTAAGATTAATTTGGTTAAGAGGCTATAACAACACCGATGAAGATAAAATTTGGTTACAAAATCCGAAACTCAAGGAAAAACAAAAATATTTAAAACATAAAAGATAAATTATAACAAAGTAAATGAAATTTTAAGTAATGAAAGTTGGCAAACAGTTTTTGCACACGATAACCCTGATATATCAACAGATAACTTTGTTAATATTTTACAGGTGGACATTAAATCATTCACAGAAATTTGGGAGCGGAGAGTGAAAGAAGCAGCCAGAAAGCCTTGTATAACCAACGGTTTAATTATATCAATTAAAAAACGAGATAGTTTATTTCAGCAATACAAAAAATACAATGATCAAGATGCATTGCGTGGGTATAAAATTTACCGACACAGAATAAATAGTTGTATTAGTAAAGCCAAGAAACCTTATTATGAAGGTAAAGTTACAAACTATAGAAATCCAAAACAAATATGGAATGTGATTAATCAGTCAATAAACAAAAATAGAAAACCTTTTGAAATTAAATCAATCAAAATTGAAAACACTCTAAAAACAAATAAAGAAATTGCAAATGAGTTTAACTTATATTACATACATCTAGCAGAAAATATGGCAAATAAAATTCTAAATAGTTCTCCCGAAATTAATGCACCCACTGAAAAAAATTTTTGTGTTAAAACTATTTTTGTACGTCCCACTAACGAAAGTGAAGTTAAAAAATCGTATTTTTACTCTTACAGAGAATAAAGCCCCTGGTTTTGATAGGATTGCTGCGGAGATACTGCGTAGGATGTCCGAGCACATGGTACGGCCTCCTGTACACATTATAAATAACATATTTGAGACGGGTATATGTACAGAACATTTTAAAGTACCTAGCTATTGTGAAACCTTTATATAAATCCGGTAATAAAGAATTAATTTCAAACTATCGTCCGATATCTATTATATCCAATCTTGGAAATATCTTTGAAAACATTTTGAAGCAAAGCCTAATGTCATTCATTGATAATAATCACCTGCTTTCTGATAAACAATTCGGTTTCCTGCATCACGTCAGTACTCAAAATGCATCCTTGTTAACTAAAACAATTTCTAAACATTTAGATAAAAACAACTTTAGCTGTTTTTATTGATTTAACCAAAGCTTTTCATACCATTACTCATAATAAATTATTAAGTAAATTAAATAATCTAGTTATACGAGGGAAGCCTAATCAATTAATACAGAATTACTTAAATAATCGAAACAGTATGTACAACTGAATGATACAAAAAGTGATACGCACATTCTAAAATATGGTGTTCCACATGGGACCGTGCTGGGTCCGTTACTATTTATATTGAATTTAAATGATTCATTAATAATGAATAGTTAGGGCTCGTTGATATCCTTTGCAGATGATAGTGTAGTAGTCTAAGAAGCAGAAAATTGAAAAGTTTTAGAAAATATTGTTAGTCGAGACCTTACTAAGATATGTATAAATGGTTTAAGCAAAACTTATTAACGATAAATGTAACCAAAACAAAATGAGTACCTTTTACTTCTTATAAAAACTTTTTATCAACTTAAATTACATATATATGCATTTGTAAAAAATTACGTAGTTTTATATACATTTTTAAACAATTAAGAGAATTCTTACCATTACATATTTTGTAACTGATATATAGTGCGCTTGTTGAACCACATCTTTCATATGGCATAATAGGGTGGACAAAATTTTGATAGTGGAAATGCCTTAAAACTATTTTCATATAAAATTTATTAAAATTATATTCAGGAAAAATAGAATGTATGATACGAATAAGCTTTATAGTGAAACTAAAGTTTTAAATATGTCAGGAATATTTCCTACCGCATTAATTACTTATTTGTAATATTTATGTACTTTGGACTTTCATGCTGTACTTGAGCAAACTATATAGAAGAATTCATGAATAGAATTCAGGTGTTTTCCTGAATGCAGAAGATGAAATCGCGACCTATGAAACGCCCGGAAAGGTTATAAAGAGAACGAAAGAAACATCATGATTGTAAAACGCATTAATATAAACGAAATGCTCATCTGCTCGCGAATGCCGCCTTACGCACCAGCAACCGCCGAGCTTATTCAAAACAGAGGCATGAAAATATGTAATCTACCCGTTAGTCATTTCCTACTTCATATTCACGAACAAGATAAAACCTTTTCCTTTCGCAGAATGTAACAGCTCTATTGGGGATCTGTTACGAGCCCTGAAAAGTGAAACTGTCGCCCCGGGGTGGTCAGTTAACCGTGTGGGTTTTACCTTTGCGAATGAATGAGAGAAAATCGGTCGAGAGTGGTCGTTTTGAATCGAGAATCCGAAAAAGTACTTTGCAGAGCCGCATTAGGCCACTAAAATCGGAGTACTACTCGCAGGTCGAATAATTAAACTATGTGTACAAGGAGGAATCCGCGCTAAGCTCTTTAACGTTCGCATAAGATTTGAATTCTGATGCTGCAGACCGCAAAGAATTAAGGGATATTGTCGGTCTGGTCAGGCACAACATCGGGGAAAATTTAATGAAAGCGATCTCTAGGTGGTTTGTTCCGGCAACGCAGCGGAAGCAATCGCCAGGAGAGCAATCAGGATTAAGAAAGAGTTTAGCCTCTCAAAGAAATTCCGACCCGGGAGTTGGACGAAATTATTTCAGGCAAATTAACGGATTAGGTTGTGCAGATATCCTACCTTAGTGATTTCTGGATTAGATTATCCGGGGCGAATGCGCTCGCCTTTGATGGTGGGAGGGATAAAATAACGTTTATGCAGCCGCGAACTGTAAAAATTGTAAAATACGACTCCGAGACCGTTTTAATTCGTATATAAAGTGTCAGACAATACACTTAATGCGCAATAATATGTAAAATTCATGCATGAGAGGGGAAATATAAAATATCTATCGCCCTATAAATTAAGTTAAATGCTATCTCATCTGCGAAAACTCGATCTCCGGGAGATATTAGATTATTCTTCTATCTCTCGCCTTTTGTTATTATGATAAGCCCCATATTTTGTCTTCATACTGAAATTGCGTTTCCACCCAAAGACATAATAAACCAATAACGTCTGAATACTGGGGGTCTCTGGAGGTTTGTCAAACACCCACGTCGCTTGTTTTACGGCTTTTAAAGTTATACACAGAGGAAATTCCTGGCTAAGTTATTTTCAAAAATTGTCTTACCTAGACAGCTATGAAAAATAAAGAATTTCTTATTAAATAACGCTATATTGAAAATCTATACCGTTTGATGCCGGCGCAAGATGAGAGCGAGAAGTGAAAATATCAGTTTTCGCGTATTCTCTGCCTACGTGTATAAAGGTACGAAATATACATAAAATTGAGTTATAGACGAAACAGTGTCAACAGTGTATGTAGATTATGAGATTAACTTTTGTAAATACGGCCGCGGCAATAAACGACGATAAATGGGTCGGATCCTGTTGACATTTTTACAATTAATTTGGCGAACAACACATTTGCACTCTACGCTATGACATTAACACTAATTAACTTAAAACAGCTAGTAATACAAATTTATTCCGTGCCATGGGCAAAATTGGAGAGCCTTAATAGTAACAATTTCAGGATTCAAGCAATTTAATAGAAAGTTATTACTCTGTAGCATCAAAAGCACCTAGCACAGTTTTATTGTTTGAAAATGTGGCATATGTTTATTGTAAAATAGTGTTTACCGATTTACACTTTGATGAATAAAGCTATTCTACAAATTTACCCAGCTAAATGTTCATGTCCAATCACCCTTGTCATTAAGCATTTACATGTGTGCGAATCAGGATCGCATAACTCAAACACATAGAGGCAGCTTACAATCTGTTTCACTCTCTTTTGTCTACTCCAAAGTTCTTAAATACATCTCTTGGTTATTATGAGAATAGCGATCACATGCTGTTGTGAAGACAACGAAATACCATTAGGCGAAACACAAGGAAATACACATCGCATGGACCTTCCAAACCGGCAAGCATAGAACCAAATCTACCCCATACCATTACAAGACTAAACGATATCTACGACACCGAAAAGGCCCTCAAATGGGCACTAAGTCGTTACTTTACTACTACCCTCAAGGAAGTGCAAATCTGACATACGATTACTTTAAAAAGTCTACAGTGTACCAACCCATAGATATTTACCCCGGTTAGAGAACAGTCGAGGCATAGGGGTGGCGCTTTTAAACGATACTAGAAAGAGCTTACAAAATTTAATTGCGTTGGCGACACGAATTCTGTACCTTCAATTATCGTTTGTTTCCAGATAGGGATCAAGCAATGCCCTGGGTTGACATGCGATAGCGGTCATTACTGAGACTTACTTTGAATAATGTTGGTACTTCTTCTGCCAACTGATGTACAAAATGGATCCTTAGTGGACGTTATCAGAAACAAGCTACGTTATAATATTAATTAGTTATCACGCAAGAAATTGCCTTAAGGGCTACTAATATAATGAGCAATGGTCCTGGAGGACTGACGATTTTCGAAAGGTAGAAGACACAACTTGAACAGTTCCAACATTAAAACGACCCACCGCTAATATTTCCGCGTTTTGCATTGCTGAAACCCTCGTAATTTCGGAAACATCCGAAATAGAGAATACTATCCACGATACATAAAATAAGGGGCAGCTTAACATGACGGCTCTAATAGTACCTTCCGTAAATTCATAATTATTGACAGGGAACACTTTAGATAAATCCGGCATTTGGCCGTAATCCAAAAGGTAGTTTGGCGATAATTGGGTTCCGGTGTAACACGGCTAATTCAACTTCCAGAACCACGCACGCGAACACTTCAATAAAACATTATGGTCTCTATACCAAATCACATTGCAAGAAAATGTAGTCTTCCATCTGTGGAGCGCAACTAATATATGCAAATCTCCAAAAAAATGGGCATACGTCAGCTATCTGGGCGGAAGCTACTACGTTACAAGCTAAATCATACTTTGAATTGCGTATAAATGAATAGTCAGAGGCATCTTGCCAGAAAGTGATGGTCAACTATACTAAATTTCAAATAAGCATACGGTACTTGAAACTAAGTAGTAATCACATCTATGGCTATGAATGGTGGAAGCAAAGTAATCATTACAATAATCTAAAAATTAAATATTTTTAAAAAATTATCAATTTTAGATTTACCACGAATCTTCCTAAAGATATAATATAAAAACCAATAAATAGTGGACTGAATCAAGAAGTACGGTGCAAAGAAGATCTACTGACATTTTGATAGAGGTTTTATTGCAGTTTAGCGCGTCATCTATCGCATTATTACTTAAAACTTAATATAAATCGGTCTACAACAAGTGGCGTTACAAATTAAAATTCAACTAACAATACGAAACTATGGATTTCTAGACATGAAAAAATAAAGATGCTCAGACATTAATAGCTATTACTACCTTATGGTAGCCAGAATAAGAATGAAAATAATGACAGCAAAATACAAACAATATGGTGACAATGATGACAACTGAATTCGAAATGCACAAATGGACCTGTACGATAAAATCGTAGACCAATTAACCAAAATATATTATTCATACTGTAATACAATAAAAAAGCCTAGGTATTCAAGATCACATTTAGAAAGAAATGGTCCTCAGAAAAATTTGAAAAAGCACAAAAGAAGGGTGAGACATTAACAAAAGGATTATAGCTAATGAAGATAAACGCAACCCACTAAACGACCGACAATATTGGATCATTAAACTAACAGCAAATCCGAAGAAACGGCAAAGACGTTTATGTAAAGGCAGTATGTAATAGAACTCGATGCTACCACGAAAGAAATCCACAGGAAACAAACCGTTTAAGTGCTATTGACCGAAAAAGAACACAAAATTTTGATGAGCAGAAGGCTTCACAAAAGCAGTCGGTCAAATAGAAGAAGAAATAGAAAATGGACGAGATATAGAAGAAACTAAATCGCAGAAGAGCTAAGGTAAACTACAGCGCTACAGGAATTGACAAAATTCCAGCAGCAGACGCTGCACCCATTATATGTTAAAATATGCCAAAGATAATTCCCCAGAATGGAAAAAAGGGTTGTTAGAGGAGAATCCCCGTTTACAACATCTAACAAGCTTAAAAGTTGCTCGAGTACCTAATGGGAAAAGTGGTTGTAGGCCGCGATATTCAAAATATTAGTAGCTGCGAAGGCATGTTTCCTAGTCTTATTATTCTAAGTGACACCCGGTGATGTAATAGGGGATTTCCCAACGGAGACCTAGCACGGCGTCGAGTAAACCTATCTTGCCTTGTCTTTCCCTTGAAAAGAAGCATGTATCACTATATTGAAAAGGTGTACTGCATTTTACTTTACAAGAAATCAAGAAGCATAGAATCTGATGTGGTTATATTTGAAAATACACCATAATAAATACATTTCGCTCGGAGCACAGCTGCAAATGCCGAGATCCGCAATAAGTCACCCTTAATCTATGTACACGCCTGATCCCAAAGCGATATGCAAGCTAAGAATGTCAGGTTTGATGGCTTGGGAACAAGTCAGCCACATTTTGCAAATACAGACAAACACACCCCAGCGGGAATGCGCTTCATAAAAGTTTTTCACACATGCGCTTATTCTATTATGTATATAAAATATTGGCGATTATTTACCACAAGCGTTACTAAAACCATAAAAAGTATTTGCACTTAACTCAATTCAGTACTTCAACGATAGTAGTGTGTGTGAAGCCAGGCTGGCTAAATCCCGGGCAGAACGAAACAATGGTTTTGCTGTAACCGAGCAAGCGTTGTCGGCCAAGATTTCGACCTTGCTCCAGGTAGGAAGATTTTCGAAACCGCCAGGCCTTTGTTCGTAGAAACGGGAAGATGGCTGTAGCTATAAATCGCGAACAGCTTCGATAGAAAGATAACGTCGATAGGAAAACGACTTCGATATTCACATATAATAAATATTCGGAAGGGCTAATGCAATTTAATTTGTAACTGACGTAATTGAGCTTATTAATATCAAACATAATGTGAATATAATAATACAAAATGATTTGTTAAATACAGAAAGAATATGAGCGCTATGTAGTAAAACTGTATAAGCCAGCAAAAGGCAGATTAGGTGAAAGGTAAGCGAAGCCGTGCTAGCAAACTAATTATTGCAAATAGAAAAGAAAATGGAATGCAACCGATCGAAAGACAATTAGTGAGACGTTAAAAGAACTCAATGTGTATCAGTGCATTATAAACAAAAGTGATTTAAAAGCAGAACAAGTGTAACAATTATTTCAAGAAAAAGACAATATTAGTGGTTAGGTAAAGATATAACATCAAAACTGTAGTCCATAAGATTTAAAATGTTATCAATCCTAATTTCCTTTATAAACATTTGAATAGCTAGTTGCTGGGTGACCAGACTGTCATCTATTAATAATAACTAAACAAGCTTGAAAATTGTGTGTTGGGGGCCACATTTAGCTACCAAATTATCATGTAAAAGCATAAATAAAAAAGTTCTTAGTTACTTCAATTGTGTGTATAGTTATGCACAATCTTCCTGTGCATCTGTAGGTATAATTTTCCAGGTGATAAGAGGCCCAGTTAGAGCAGAGAATCCAGCAGAAGAATCGTCCAAGTGCGGTTGACTTCGGGGGCCCATTTCCAGGAGCAAGTAGCTTCGCCCAACAAAAATAGCGCATGTTACAAGTAGGGAGGACAGTCAGGAACCAGCACAACCAGAAATTCCAACCAACAAGCTATTCCCAAGCTTATTATTTTCGTGGCGTCATTAGGACGTGTGTTCGGCGTCCGATAGGTCTCCAAATAAAGTAGTTTTTCACAGAGAAAGCGTGGCGTAGGTCCACAATTTTTGGGATGCTGCAAGTTCAGACCGTCTACGAGGTGGAAAGTCACATCCCAGTGATCCAGAGTCGTCCAGTTTCCAGAAGAATAAGTAGCGTCCCTTAAAAATGCGAAATGATTTGCAGTTTTGTGCGCGTCTCTTGTGACGCTACAGCTAGAAACAAAACAAACTTAGTAGTTGCTACGTCACAGAATTAATGCTTACCTGACTCATTTTGCCATTTTGGTGGTTTTAGAATTCAATTTACGCTGTTTCTTATGACCACAGACCGTTTTGTTGTTGAATAAAATTTATAGGTTAGCTAAATGTTCGATGAAGTTGTGCATTTGATCGAAAGATTTTCGAATATTTGTCATACAACAAGTTATTTGCCATACTAAGTTTTTCCTAAATTTTCTGAACCCACGATCTTGAAACAAGATTGTCTCATGTCTACGGAGCAAGTGCCGAATTTAATGCAAATAGATAAAATAAGAAAAGGGCGGTAAACCATTTATTTGTTGTAATTTTGGTACACTCTTTTTATTTGGCTTGAGTTTGGAAGGTTCGCAATTGAAACTAAATAATTAGAAAGTGACAATTTCCCTTGCCAGTATTTATTTTAAAACCCCTATATTTATTTTATTATTAATAAGGACAGTATCATTGCAATATAGAGCAATGGTAGCGAAACCAGCAATATATAGGTACGATACCCCAATGAGCCGAGAACAGAGATTCAAAGATAGGGTTATGCGTGGAAAGCTGCTAGATCCGGATAAGGTACTAAAATAACCACTACATACTTCAACACGACAATCACATTGCACAATGCGAACCACTCCGAATTACACTCTAACTTGACTGTAGGTGCCTGGGTTCTGAATCGCGCACCTGGCGCTAGCATTCGCGTAAACAAATTCAACGCAATTTCATCTTCCGCCAAGATAAAACCAGTGGTGATGTCAAAGCTCGCTGATGAAAATGCGAAAGAAAGGAGAAATACATTATATTGCTTTAAATTCCAAGTGAAATTTTTTTGTAGAATTAAACTCATCATAATAAAATCAAGAATGCAGAAACAGCTACATACAGAGCAACCAGATTTTCATAGCTAGCTGTAAGTTATACAGGGTGTTTCGGAACTATGGGATCAATCTACTCGGAGGTATTCAGTGTGACCGTAGAAGACATTGGAGTATAGAAACCCATGTCCGGAAATGTCTCCCTGGGGCACTGGGAGTCTCTGACAGGTTAAGACAGTTTAAAACATTTGAATGCATTGCAGTTTTTTGCTCCATATGCCAGATGCATATTTGCCAATTCTTGATTGGTGGAGTCGAGAAGAATGGATGAATTGTTATAAACGTGCTGTACGTTGACATTCGAGTAATTGAAACACATTTTCTTTTTTTAAAATTTTATTCCGCACTCCGCCAACAGCCGTTAGGCGAATTATAGGCGTCGCTGTATATTTTATGGGGACTTACAACCCCACTAACGACTGTCATCATGTTATTATGACAACCGGGACCAACTTTTTTCCGTTAGAAGCCGTACCACGAGGTGCCTGAAGAAGAAGTCGTGGAACTCCCATACAAGTTCTGACCAGAGTTTAAACCGTCTTAACGGGTCATAGAGTCCCAGTTCCTCAGGGAGACATTTCCGGACATGGGTTTCTATACTCAAATGTCTGCTACCGTCGCACTGAATACCCCTTAGTAGTTTGATCCCATAGATCTGAAGCACCCTGTATACACATTAGATCGCAGACCAATGCTCAGAATATAATGTTAATCTACTTCGTCCTACTATTTGTAGAATTCAAAAACGTTTTGAAATGCGGCATATTGTGGACAGCGCTGCAGAGAGACCTATAAAACAATAAATATAATAAAATTGCCTTATGAAGTGGTTTCTGTAAAATTGATGATAATGTTAATATCGTATGTTACTTTTCTTGAATTGTATTGTCCTTAAACAATCTTGGCGGATGATAGGTTCCCTAGAACACTATTTCAATTACACCATCCAAAGTCCTTAAGCTAACGATTTTTGGAACTTACTCTTTCATTTTTTCAGTTACGTAGCTTCCTATGATATGTTGATTCTTTAATATGTAGCATGTCACTGCTGCTCTCAGATTTAATTGTTATCAACAGTGTTGAATGGGTTGCCTATGTTACGTACTGATGAGATATTCAGACTTTTTTTAAACATCTGTCAAAAATTACAAATTCCGTAGAAAGCGCATAAATAGAGCGTTGAAGACTCTAATTTTCTCTAAAATTTTAAGCTGAATTCAATAATGTAATAATATACCGGGTGTTCTATTTAAAATAGGGGTTAATAAAAGAAACAACAAAACAGAAGGAACCCATTTTCTAGATATTCAACTGGAAAATCACCTGCCTCACATCAATACACATTAAAAATGTAATAAAAATGTAAAGTTTGAAAAAAATCGTTAGAGCCGTTTTTGAAAAAATCGAAAAAACTGAAAAATAACAAGCATAAACACCATACTTCCCGTTATGCGATTTTCTTCAAAAGCTTGCTGTCGCATCTATATAGATAGTACACAAAACTTATATACTATGAAGTTACAACGCCATACCTCTTTTCGTTTTCAGACATTCTGTTCACATACAGACAGACACACAGGCAAACACACAGACCAATGAGAAAAAACATGTTTTTGGGGTTCAGGAGACTCTAAAACGTGAAGATCTGTTGAAAACTCAATTTCGAATTTTTGGGGTGAATACAATACTTCCTTTATCGTAAAAGGAAGTAAAAATAGAAAATATATTCAACCACGGTATGATAATGTTGAGTACATCTGTATACAAAAACAAAAACTACTGAAAATACAGTAAACGTATCTAACACCTAATATTACAATTGTATTGTTTATCATTAATCCACCATTTTACAAATAGTTATTGAACAAGCAAGCATGTTAATAAGCGCGATGAATAATCGAGGTATTTTAACGCGCCAGCGCCAGCGAGTGCGTTAATTGTAGAGATTATTAACCGCCGATTAACATACGAATTAGTTACAATATTTTTCCTTTGATCGTATATTATTAGTTTGAAGAAAATCTAATTTTATTACATGAAACCAATTTGACACTTCAAGTTTTGACATTAATGGTACCGGGTGACCATAAATGGTTGTGATTTTTTTTTTCTTAGGTTGGTACTGTTTATGTTGGTGGCACTGTAAGGCTATGTCAAATTCGAGGTTAGCAGGTTAGGTGTTGCGTTAGTTTTGACACAAATTGACGCAAAACCTAACCAGCTAACCTCGAATTTGACATAGACTTACAGTGCCACCAACATAAACAGATTTTTAAAAATCGTTCATTAATAAAAAATCATTCATTAATAAGGGCCATTATAGACAATAATCTATACATTAATGAAACCCATAAATAAACGATCAGAGCTATCTTAGTGTATTTGCTACTTTTAAATACCATCATTGCAGAACCAACGTTAGCGACTTCTGAAATATAATTAATGTTTATATTAAACTTCTTAAATATTATAAAATATACTATACATCTACTAAACTGTGAATTTAAAAGACTATATTATAAATAAATCCAAACCAAATAATCCCAATAACACAAAAACAATGTATGTGAAAACTATAAATGCCAATTAAGGAATGTTTCGAACTATTACGAGGCAGTTCCTTCTAAAAGTCGTACATCCCTTCAAGCTATATGATGTAGCTCTTGTTTGTCAATATAATAATTGAACATATAACTTATAGTACCGAAACTACAAGAAATAGCAAAACATGAAAGTCAGTTCCTAACTATAGTGGTATAAAAGAGAAAATTGCACAAAAGCTGTAACTCACAATATAAAAAGCGTAATGCCATAATTGTAGACGTATTTTCTTGTTGAATGTGAGATCCAAATCGGAGGTTTGAACATTATAAGGTATTAGTATTAAGCAGAAATGCTGGCAGAGTAACAATTTATATTAAAAATGGTATAGAAGTTGTCGATTTCGCTGAAATAAATGTTAAGGGAAATCTCTGGTCTAAAATATTTTAAGTGTATATTAAAACAAACTAATAATATGTTGTTTATATCAATCCCGGGCAGCTAGTCGTTCTGTATTTTTGAATCACTGAAACTATTTTTGAGGACGTATTAAGTAGGCTCTAGATGTTTTTTCCTAATTTTCGATTCTAATGTAAACTTATATACAGATTGGTGGCGAAAAATATGAACATAGATAGTCCAATGTGCTAGAATACAGTTTGTGGACTTTGTATGCGTTAGAGAGAAATAGAAATATATTTCAAATCTAGTATGCCAAGATTCAGTGTTCAGGTCTATTTCTGTCGAAAGCACATAAAGCCCATAAACTGTACTCTAGCACATTGGACTACCTATGTTCACATTTTCCGCCAACAAACTGTATGTTGCTATACCGGGTGATCATAAATGGTTGTGATTTTTTCTTAGATTGGCACTGTTAATGTTGGTTACCTTGCTGTCAATTTTGGTGGCACTGCAAACCTGTCAAATTCGAGATTAGCAGGTTAGGTTTGCCGTCAGTTTTGACACAGACTGACGCAAAATCTAATCTGCTAACCTCGAATTTGACATAGACTTACAGTGCCACCAAAATTGACCGCAGGGTAACCAACATTAACAGTGCCAACCTAAGAAAAGAAAATCACAACCATAGATGATCACCCGGTATATACAGATACGGAACAATTGATGACAGACCCTTTCAAGTTAAATAAGTAAATTTTTTGAGAAATAATGGTGATGCTGAAACAGCATGTCTGCCACTGCATAAAAACAATTAATGAATGACTTAAAAACTAGCAAAAACTTCGCTATTAAAGATATGTATATAAAATAAAATGCTTTCTTACTAAAACAATAAATTACAAGTATGCGTTTACAATGAAATTAATAGGATAACATCTTCCAACTTAATTAAACTCAATATCAAATATTAGGAGCAAAAACAGCAATTTAACCTGTACTTCTAAATGGAGCAAACGTACAACAAACACTCGTAATAGGAATTTTTATATGCTTTCGAATGATGTAAAATTACATTATGTCCGACCACAAACAATAGTGGGTGAATTAACAATAGTGTAGTGCCGCGTATATGTTGTCGTGTACCAGGAACCCTTGGTGAAGCACGAGTAGATCACTAAATACCTGGAAATCACGATGGCATACTTTCGAGTCCGGACGAGTTGGTCGCCAGCTTCGATCTAGATTTCGATAAATTTTCAAAGTGGTAAAGGGAGCTGTAAACATAAACAAAGCCATGGTGAAAGTGTGGATGTAATTCTGTAAACACATAAACTCACAAGAAGCGAGAAGATGGAGTAATTACTAAATTCTACCTTGCATCGCTGAACCTAGGTCAACACGCATTAGCTGTGGCATAAATGCGAGTTATGGGGTTGCATTTGTAATCAACTTTAAGGCAACGAATACGTGGTGTGGTATTCATACCTGGTGGCTTTATCAAGGCTCAACCGGCCTTCGGTTTATTTCCGATATAACCATTCGAGGAATTTGTAGCTCAGCTCAAACTTACATGCAATTTAGTACTACGTGGACAATTAGTGTAATAATGAATTAAGTTGTAGGTTTCCTGCCTTGCAGTCCTCGCGGTCCTTTGTGTATATAATTTTTCCGAGTAAAAGTATTGATATTCCGTCGATCCGTGTGGTGTGGCCGCTTTTCTTTTGTTTATAATCACCATGTAAGTCACTGGGTCATTGGGTTATAAAAACAAATTGCGGTTTTTTGCGTCACTTCGAAGTTAATAGCATAAAGACTATGTTGGTTAACGAAGGTTAAATACCTGGCATGAATTGTAAGCGAGTGTTAGTGATTATTGGACACCTTAGAACGTGGCACATTCAAGCAGATAAACGTCACCAGTAACTCAAATTCACCAGGCCATCTTAAATGCACAATACTGAATAACATATTCCACATCTTCCAGCAGTGGCGTGCACTTGAACAGTGATGTAGCAACGTAGGCGAAATATGTTTTCTTTATGTCATTCTATTATCTCGAGGAATTGTGAAACATTTACAACCAAACATTGTGAATGACTCATTTCTAAGACGCAAAATTCTTAAGAGGTCAGTACCTTCATCTCTGCTTTTAAAACTGTATGATCTCACGAAATAACTACAAAGTTGTTGTTTGTGAATAAAATATTTACAATTTTTTTATAATAGTTGTTATTATGAAGCCTGGGATACAAAGTTTCACTTATTATCATCATAAAGTTATTGTACCAGAAATAAATTATGCTTGTGATTTCTTGATTAATTAAGCGTCGCCCAATTTTTTTCTGAGTATTTACAGTTAAATAAGGCAAGTATAGTCAATATTTTATCTATAGCAGCGAGCTCATGGCGTCGCGGTTCAGTTTTGCACCTATCACGCTCGTTACAGAAGACGGATTATTTCACCTTAAAACTCTGCTAAACTTCCCGCGGATAGCTGTATGGAGCTCAGAGATGCTCCCCAAGTACCTACTGGGCTCCGATGTCGCTTCCAAGAACCAAGCGTTGACAGCTACCTTCGGCTGGCACCAGCTTGCTGCCACAGTTAAAACATCAATGTCTTCAGTTCCCACAAAGCATCACGAAACGACGTTCTGCCGCTCTATTTTTACCTACGCCGTTGATTGGCGCAATTTCTCACTGTACCGTCGGGAAGCGCGGGAACTCACATGGGCGCGATTTCAAAATGCAGAATGCTTCCTTAACCTAATTAGTGCAGCATAAAGGTTACAGATCAGCTTTATGCCAGCGGGATTCTATATTGAAAAGCTCCGGTGCGACGAATCAAGCCCGTTACATGTGGTAAAAGTCAATAGTTAAAACAAGGTACCTAAAACCAATATTCCTGTATTATATGCAAGTAAAGTACAAATAGATAATACATACCTGAATACACGGATTGTAATAGATTACTGTAGTCAATAGTTAAAATGTAATTGAGGTTATTTCGAAGTGTAAAGCATGATTGTGCACGAATGTCATGTAACCAATGTTTCATTGGATGTAATAACAATTTAATCAACTGGTTCCGCCGCACTAATCAATAAAAGTAAATATTTAACGTTTAACATAAAGGGCAGAATACTTGGCTATTCAATTCAATGTAAACTTTATATTTAAATAAGCATTTTGAGTTTCTACATAAATATACATGTTAAAATAGTTATAGGAGTTCAAGCCCACATGCCCCTGGTTTTTAGTATGTTCTTGGGGTCCCGAAAATATGTTTAACTGTCGCATCTACGGCTGTGGCTGGATTATAATCCACCACACTCTGAGCCAACCGAAGAATATCTTAATAACATCTGACAACAAACTTGCAGCTTACTAGCTGACTAAAGCTTAACCGTCTTGGATGTTATACTCGTAATATCTATTGATGGAGTTGGAACAGATATTACAATAATTTTTGTTAAACAATTACGGTAGCGAAAATATTATCTGACAACATTAAATTCAGTTCAAAATTCTTAAGAATGCCGGAATGCTTGCCAACATGTGAGTATAAATTGTGATCTTCAAAATATGAATAGCTGTAGATTAGTTACCGTAAAGGTTAAGCATTTATTCCAAATATAGACAGACGCCGCATTAGAGCCAGGAACATAAAAGCATCTTTAAATAGGCGATGAGAAATATGGAGAAAAACAAAGACTGCCTAAGATTCATACACAGAAAGAATATATGATACAAATATATAAAAGGCGAAGAGACTGCGCCACGATACGGTAAAGTAAGAAACAAAAGCAGACCAAGAAAAGCGTGTGTTACTCGTTTGGAAGATATATTAACAAGTGTAAACATGTTGGAAAAAGCAGGTATGAAAATCTTGGTCAAAGGCTACAAGAAGAATGTTAATTAAGGAAGTCTATATGTATATTGAATATGGTAGCCCTTTACCTAAGTTAATATTTTAAAAACTTACTTTTTTCTAGTGCAACAATGTACTAACTAAGAGTCAATAGAATAACTGAGAAAGTTAAAACTCTTAAACTTAGAAACATTACTGCAAAATATCTTCTAGGAGTTGTGCAAATAACATGCGAGCAGCAAACGAAAATAAAATCAAGCTTGGCTATGAAAATTTAGACATATGTCCGTTATTAATTCACATTATGTTGGATATGGACTATTATAATAACTGTCATATTTAAAGTAAAAGAAATAATAAACCACATGACTTAATGTTTTCAGAGCCAACCTTGAATTCGTTTTTACTTGCTCACATGTTATATACCATAGGACTAAAGTAATACTTCCAAAAATTACAATGGCATTCTATAATGAGTTATCGAAATAATACATACAATATTATGTAACACTTATATTTTTATTTCTGTTACTACACAAGTCAATTGTTTAGTGTAGCAAACTACGGCATTCATCACATCTAACTTCAAAATATAAATATTAATAGTGTTGATATTTAGAGACCTAAGACTTTTACGTACACATTTGCAAGAAGAACCTTGTAAGCAGCTCACGGGCATAGTAATCCCTCGAAAAATCAGGAACTGCTCATTTCAAAAATACTAAGCCGACAAAAGCTTGCCAAGAAACAAACAATCCGTAACACTGCAGAAATCGGTATGCTAAGTTGAACATCTTGTTTACTTCATCGGCAGTGGCGTGAGCGATCATAGTCTACACATTACCCTTTTGCTGTGACGTTAAAAATAACAAAACACAGCGTTAAAAACGTATGTCTTATATTACAGTGAAATTCAAAAAGATCATTTAGATCACAGGTAGTAGACTTCAGTAAGAATTTGACATATGCCTAACTTTTAATGTAAGGGATGCTCTAAATAGCACATTATTCAAACCAAGACATACTTAACCTATGTAATCCGATGTTTCTCCTCGAGGAGGTCCCTTAACGCTTAAAATAAGATTTTAGGCTTGCTCGCTTGCTTGTTATTGCGCTTGTTTTTACTGTCATTTTGGGCAAATGTCACATTGACAGTATTATAAAACAAGCCATACTTAAAGCGGACCTGACTAAAATCTGCAGATTTGTTGTTTCGTCCAGTTCCTTATTGTTAAATAAAGACAGAAAATTGTGACATCACAGAAAAAGGGTAATGTGTATACCTTACTGTAGTTGTAATTTTTTACTTTTATATATTTCAGTATTAAATTAGTTTATGAACCTCCTTACTGCTTTTATTTATTTAGTGTAAGTGAAGCAACAAGCTAAATATTCTTCTATATATGATGTAGGCGTAAAATTAAATTTAAAACAAAACATTTAATTTAAAAAAACAAGTTATATTTTTTCAAAATATTTGAGAGACACACAGCTTGGTTTGTGGAAATATTTGTATTACCTTATTACTATTTACAAGGCGAGAATATCAATAAAGAAATAAAAAGAGTAATTGCCTTTGCTTACCAATAAAGAGATTTAAATTCGTTTGTCGTCTTTATTTTCTTTGTTTTTAACGAACCTGCGCAAAGCTTTTTACGTCTATATCGCTAAGAATCCAGATGGTTAATTTCTTGATATTTAGAGTTTACTTCGAAATATTACGTAAATATGATATGTGACATAAATAGAAAAGGAAAACGTTTAGCGACGTTACTTCTATGCAATACTGACGTCATTCTTGTAGTGGGCCAGGATCTGTTTAAGCTTCATTATCTGACAGCGCTACAAGTTTGTTGGCATTTCTCAACAACATGGCGTATTTCATCGGCGACGAAATAAATCTCTTCGTGTAACATTCTGTTTACTAGCTGAAACCCGCGGCATTTGCCGCATTTAAAATGTACGACGAATTTAATAACTTTTGTTGCACTAAAGAAAGTTTTAAAAGCACGCTAGAGATTTGCAGTAAGGAAAAGTTCCAAAAAATATTTTTTCAAATGGAAAGTCTCTGGAAAGGAAACGCTCGCCTCTGGAAGGCGTCCTAATTAATACGACGTTGTTGGAACGCAGTAAAAAAAAATTGCGGAAAGAATTGTTCTACAAGTTAAGAAAAGTGAGAGTTTTCCAGTGAATGTAAAAGTTTTACGTGAGCATGGAAGAATGACGTTGTAGCCCACGGCACATGCTGAATTTAAAGTTTTGCGCGTTAGATAGATATACTTAGTGACATTACAAAAAAAAATTCTTTTACACACGTCTACTATGGCAAATGCTACACCAAATACATACAATATATACAGGTCACATTTAATTATATATATTTTTTCTATAGCACATGTTAAAGTGTGCTTTTATCAACTCAAAACAAAAGGTCAAGTTTTACTTTAACAGCAAAGGTAGATAAAGTAGCACTTTAACAGCAAGGATAGATAAAGTAATTTAATTTTCTAACTTTTGTTTAAATTAAATGACAGCTTCGTATTATCGTAGCAACCGAATCTAGCTACTGACATTTTGAAATGTGCTTGACTGTCATTATTTTCTTTTGAAATTGTTGAAGTTCTTGCTATAGAAAAAAATATTGTATTATACACGACGATAAAGTTATTTCTATCCACTCTTGAATCATTAACGTCTCGACTTCGTCTCGACGTTAAACGATTCACTCGTGGATAAAATTTAACTTTATCGTCTTGTATAATAAATTACTATTATTCCTAATTCAGTACGTAAAACATGCTTAGAGTCATGTTTTTGATAACAGTGATAAAACTTAGATTACATTTAGATTTTAGTTTATTGGCATACATGTTTAACGTCAGCGTACAAACAATTTCCAGAATATTTATACCACATTGAATATTATGTATCATCGGATGAAAAATTGTATTATTTGGCCTAAACGAAATCAGCTGATTAAATCAATGCCAGAATGCTTCAATAATCGATTGTTTTGAGATGAGAGTGGAAAAATCAAGTAGCCTTGAAGTACAATGTACTACATGGTCTACGTACAAAAAACATAATACGGTAAAGGTACTAATAGGCATCACTCCTCCTGGATCAATATCATTTGTATCACATGGATATGGTGGCAGAATAAGCGATAAAGGTCTAACAGAGGATTGTGGAATTTTAAACAATCTCTTGCCAGAAGATTTTGTATTGGCAGAGGCTTTTTAATAAAAGACTCCGTAGGACTACATATGGCCACAGTGATAACGCCTGCTTTTCTAAAAAGGAAACGGCAGCTCGATCCAAAGGATATAGAATCAACCGGGAATATAGCAAGCGTGAGGTAGTGCAAGTATATTGTTACAATAATTATCTTAATTATCTTTTTTTCAGAATACACGTCAAACGCGTTATTGGAGCCCTTCGTCAAAAAAATACAGTTCTTCACGAAACGATGCCCATGTTGTTCCTGGCAAAAAAGAAAACTGACGATGTTGCTGTGGTAGCTCAGATATTAACAGTTTCTTGTGCACTCGTAAATTTATGCCCTCCTATAATTGTATAATTATGAAATAAATTGTATTAACAAAGTGAATGTAATTATTTTTACTTTAATAATAATAATAATATCTACAAAATTATTAAAATTAGTTAATTAAGAATCTAACGTTAATACTATCCACCACCATTTATTATACAGTGTGTTCCCGGATTGAGTTCACTATAGGTATAATTGACAAAAAATTTTACAATTTTATTTTAATGTTTTAGGATTCCGCCCTGCTTGGTCTGAAGAGAATTTTAAGAATATTTACAGTTTTTGAAAACACAAGTTGGCCTTGACAGTGAAGCAAAAACTATTTTCTTTTCAGGTAAACTACCCTTTCTGTTCATGATACAGCAAAATTTTACCAAGAAAAGTTGTTCAGAATGATAAATTATAGCCCTATACAAAATTTCAGGAAGATCTACCTACTTAAATTAAACCGTTAAAATTGTACCTATTTATTAAAAATTACGGTTTGATTTAAGTAGGTAGAACTTCCTGAAATTTTGTATGGGGCCATAATTTCCCATTCTGAACAACTCTTCTTAGTAACATTTTGCCGTATTATAAACAAAACGGGTAGTTTACCTGAAAAGAAAATACAATAGTGTGTCCTAGGATTGATGTTACAAGAGGCGAGATGGATTAAAAATTTTTGCATTTTATTTTAAGGTTCTGGGATTCGGTCCTGCTTGGTTTGAAAAGAATTTTAAGAATCCTTTCAGTTTTTGAAAAACAAGTAGGCCTTGACAGGGAAGCGAAAACTATTTTATTTTCAGGTAAACTATCCTTTTTGTTCATGATACGGCAAAATTTTATTAATAAAAGTTGTTTAGAATGATAAATTACGGCCCTATGCAAAGTTTCAGAAAGATCTGTTGACTTAGAAAACACCGTTATTTTTTAGATAATTGTATTTAATTTTCAGGTAAACTATCCTTTTTGTTTATGATACGGAAAAATTGTATTAAGAAAAGTTGTTCAGAATGAAAAGTTGTGGCCCTATACAAAATTTCAAAAAGATCTCTCGACATAGATAAAATCATCATTTTTAATAAATGCAATTTGTTTAATCTAAAAAATAACGGTTTAATCTAAGTCCACAGATCTTTTTGAAATTTGGTACAGGGCCATAATTTTTCATTCTGAACAACTTTTCTTAATAACATTTTGCCGTATCATGAACAAAAAGGATAGTTTACCTGAAAATTAAATACAATTATCTAAAATATAACGGTTTTTTCTAAGTCGACAGATCTTTCTAAAATTTTGTATAGGGCCATAAACTATCATTCTAAACAACTTTTTTTAACAAAATTTTGCCGTATCATAAACAAAAAGGGTAGTTTACCTAAATAGAAAATAGTTTTTTCACATTTCTCATGGCCGACTTAATTTCGAAAAATTAAAACTCTGCTTAAAATTGTTTTCAGACCAAGCAGGGCGGGATCCCAAAACATTAAAATAAAATTGTAAATTTTTTTTGTCGATTATACCTATAGTGAACTCAATCCGGGGACACACTCTATAATGTAAAATTATTTGATTACCTTTTTCTGCATGTGGCCAATTAATAAAAAGCAAAATTACAATATCACATAGCAAAAATTATTAAATAGTACCTATACGATAAGAAACATAAGGATATTTCGAAACTATGTAAGCTACATTAACAATCAATACAATTACACATGCTGTCTACACAACATAAAAGAATAATTAAATATGAAAAATAATTTTTCCTAAAAAAGGATGGATTAATAGAAGTCATTAATACACTGTTTTTGATTAATCCACTCTTTTTCATTAATTAACTGTTTTTGTGATTTTGAGGTTTTGATATTTTGCATGGAGGTTAGTTGTATTAATCAAATTTTTCACCACAAAAAAAATTTTTGCGGTCAACGAAAAAATTTTGTGTAATTGTAGGCATACTGAATGGTACCATTTTATTCTACATTTTCTGTCAGAACATTTTACCATTTGTTCGCCGTCGTCTGGTTTCCTACATTTATTTATTTATTTATTTATTTAGCATTTAAATGGGGTAACAACAGTCAAAAAGACCAATTACAGTTACCCTACAGAATATAGTTAAGCTAAAAAAAAAACACCGCAAAGTAAGAACTAACTTAAAGAATAAAGGGAGGTTAAGCGAAGTAGCGAAATTAAATCAAACTAAGACAAAGATTTTTAAATTTTAAAAATTAATTTTGAAAGACATCTATATTTGGATTTTTATTACTATAGAGATTGTAATATTTTTCAAAACGCATGAGTGGAGAGTTATCCGCAGAGTTGGTGTTACAAAATGTTAAACTAAACAGATCATTGCTTCTTGTTGAGTGAACGGGAATACGTATACTAAGTAGATTCAGGAGTTCCGCACAGTCAATATTATTATTGACCAGTTTGTGTAGTGTGAATAGATGCAGTAGTTCACGGCGCTGGCTGAGAGGAGTAAGCAAACATATGCTACCCGGAAATTTCCAAGCAACAAGTCTTAGAAATTTATTTTGTACGCTCTCTATTCTGTTGATATACGTTAGGTATTGTGGAGCCCATATGTTGCTAGCAAACTCAAGATGACTGCGGACAAATGCAAAGTATAGGGCTTTTAAGGTTGAAATTTTATTAAAATCTCTACAATTTCTATTAATAAATCCAAGCATCTTATAGGCTTTGCGAACTACTGAATCTATGTGCTGGTCAAAAATTAACTTGCTGTCGAAGATGACCCCAAGATCTTTGATGGTCACAGCGGTCGACACTATTTCGCGTGAAATGGAGAAAGAAGCAGGCACCTTGTATCTGTTTCTAGTAAAAGATATGTGGAAACATTTTTTGGTATTTATGTTTAATTTATTAACTGCACAATATTCGCAAAGTCGATCAATATCTGCTTGTATCAATTTGACCTCAAGAACACTCTTTACTGAGCGAAAAATTTTGAGATCGTCTGCGTAAATTAGGAATTTGGAGTGGTGGAAGCAATTGCACATGTCATTTATAAAAATATTAAACAGCAGTGGTCCCAGATGAGAACCCTGTGGCACACCGGAAGTAATGGCGCTGTAATTTGATGAATACCCGTTCACTACAACAGTCTGCAATCTGTTGGTTAAATAGGACTCAAGCCACCGCAGTAAGTTGCCATGCACACCGGCTCCAGCAATTTTGGACATAAGAATAACGTGGTCAATGGTATCAAAAGCCTTGCTGAAGTCGGTGTACACAGTTTCCACCTGAAGGCCATTATCCATACTACCCAGTACGTATTCCGCGAATATAATCAAATTTGTGTTCACCGAACGACCTTCAAAAAAACCATGCTGCTCAGGTACAATCCATGTTTTGACATGAGAGAATAGTATTTCATAAATTAATTTTTCAAAAATTTTGCTGATTATGCTAAGTTTGGATATTGGGCGATAACTTTCAACAAGACTTTTGTTACCTTTTTTAAAAACAGGAACAACATAGGCTCTTTTCCAGTCGTCCGGAAAACACCCTGTAGATAGGGACTTATTATATAATATTGATAAGGGTTCAGCAAGTGTTACTGCACAAGATTTCAAAAAAAATCCAGGGATGTCATCAGGACCAGCATCTTTAGCTACGTCAATATTAGTTAAATGTTTTATGACCGAGGATTTGTCGATAGCACAGTCGTGTAGTGTAGCATTGGTAGAAGGCTCTAAAGTTAGGCATGCTGTTGAACTAGGTAATGAGTACACAGATCTGAAGTATTCAGAAAATAGTTCACATACTTCCTGCCCATTGACGGCTACTTTGTCTTTATATTTTAATAAAGATGGTAAACTGCGGTTGCTAGTCTTATTAGAAATGTAACTCCAGAACTTTTTATGATGGGTAACAATACAGGTTTCTGATTTAGAAGTATATTGGCTGTGAGCTTCCTTAATTAAGACCTTAGTATACTTTCTGTAGCTTTTGTACATATTTAAATCGACAAGTGCTTTCGACTTCTTATACTTCATGCGGCTAGAATGTTTTAATTTAATAGCCCTGATGACATTACCATTAAACCATGGGGGATAGACACGACGTTCAGAAGGAATCCTTACATTGACACCATAGCTGCAATCCATAATTAAAATAGGTACATTGTAACATATAATTCACAAAAATACAAACCTTTTCATCATATGTGCCTATTACGATGTCACTGGAAATTGAACCAACACCTATAGCTCGCATGTCCATGGGGATGTCGTCTGAACTTGGACCAGCACTCATAGATGGCATATCCATGGCGATGTCACTACAACTTGAATCCAAACCAGTGGTCATAGATGGCAGAACTAATGTTAGAATCTAGTAATTTACAAGTTTTGTATTGGTAACACTTTTGACATCTATCATATTGACATTAAATCGTTAACCTTATTTAAGCTAAACGACTCAATAAATCGGAGGCGTACTCATCATTGTGGTATGGCGCATTTCAAAACAGAATTAACAACACACACAAAAATAGCGACAATAGCAATAACAAAATAACAGAATTAACAAAATCAACAGCAATTTTCACACTTTGACTTGCACAATATCGCAAGATAGTCCAGTTACATTAGACGGACAACCGCAGCATCTGCCGAAAAAATCCAAGTGAGCTGAAATTTTGCATACACCTTTATTTTGAAATTACAAATAATGTCTCAAAAGTCCCCATCGATATGGAGCTTGCATTTTGAGTTATTCAAGGTCAAAGGTCACAGAAATAAGTTTTTCGCAAATACCTCGCTTTCTATGGGTCGTATGACTTTTTTAGTTATTACAAAAAATGAAGGCTAGGAAATTCTCTACAAAAAAGATTATATGGCTTTTTTACATACAACTAACCGTTCAGTAAATAACACACTATTAAGTTTTGCAGACGGGTTTTACTTCTTTTTACGATAAAGAAAGTATTGGATTCACCCCAAAAATTCGGAAACTGGGTTTTCAACAGATATTCACGTTGTAGAGTCCCCTGAACCCAAAAAACATGTTTTTGCTCATTGGTCTGTGTGTCCGTCCGTCGGTCTGTCTACCAACAGAATAACTCATTAGGTAACGAAAAGAGGTATGGCGTTGAAACTTCATATATAAGTTTTTTGTACTATCTAAATGCGACAGCAAGCTTCTGAAGAAAATCGCATAACCGGTGTGTATTGATGTGAGATAAGTGATTTTTCAGTTGAATACCTCTAAAATTCAACTTGAAAATCACTCATCTCAATCAATCCACATATAAAATGTAATAAAAATGTAAAGTTTGAAAAAACTCGTTGGAGCCGTTTTTGAAACACAAGAGTAAACATCATACTTCCGGTTATGCGATTTTCTTCAAAAGATAGCTGTCGCGTTTAGAAAGTACACAAAACTTATATATGAAGTTTCAACGCCATACCTCTTTCCGTTTATGAGATATTCTGTTCGCAGACAGACAGACAGACCAACCAATGAACAAAAACACGTGTTTTTGGGTTCAGGGGACTCTAAAACGTGAAGATCTGTTGAAAACTCAATTTAGAATTTTTGGGGTGAATGCAATACCTTTATCGTAAAAGGAAGTAAAACCCGTCTGCAAAACTCAACAGTGTGTTATTTACTGAATGGTTAGTTGTACGTAAAGCACCTGTATAATGTTTTTTGTAAAGAATTTCCTAGCCTTCATTTTTTGTAATAACTAAAAAAGTCATACGACCCATAGAAAGCGAGATATTTGCGAAAAACTTATTTCTGTGACCTTGGACGTTGAATAACTCAAATCGCAAGCGCCATATCGATGGGGACTTTTGAGACATTATTTGTAATGTCAAAGGTGTATGCAAAATCTCAGCTCACTTGGATTTTTTCGGCAGGCCGATCCTACTGTAGCTGGCCTAAGAGATTTTTGTAGGTATAGATTATAGTACAAAACGCCGCCATAACGATGCAATAAGCATAAAATTGTGGTTTGAAGATACGAAAAGTCTATGTGACGAGTGTCCAGTATTGTTATACCGGGTGACCATAAATATCTGAGATCTCGGTAGCCATGGAATTAGCTACTTATAAATGTTGGGTTAGTATTATATTTCAATTACAATAAGTATTGGTACCTATGTAATGTAATAAAATGCAATAAGAGGAGGAGAATGTGCCCCGGATTCTGCAGTTTAGCCTACGACTCGATTATAAAAATCTCCTGTTCTAACTCCATTACTTATTGCAATCAGTAATAATTTTTGACAGACAGGAATTTTAGTTGTGATGACATTAATGACATTTATTAGTTTAGTTGTATTCATCGCTTTAATAAAGCGGTGTTGATTCCAAAGGTAATGTGATATCAGGTACTTATGGCCACCCGGTATAAAGAACAAGGTGTTGAAAGTGATTTAGGGCTTCTTGATATCAACGATTTTGCTTTGATAATAATGACGTCTTTTCAAATTCAACAGTTGCTACAATTTACTTACTTTACTGAACCGGCGTTACAATCCTTTGTGGATTTTAGCCTCCTTTACAACGTTGTTCCACCGGGCTCTGTCCTGTGCGACTCGTCTCCAGTTGAGCACCCTTAAGGTTCTCAAGTCCCGCTGAACACCGTCTAGCCATCTTTCCTTGGGTCTTCCCCTGGTCCTTCCGTAGTCCGGCCTCCATTCGAAAACGCTTTTTACTGCCCTGTCACTCGCCATCCGCTCGACATGCCCAACCACCTGAGTCTTTGTGCTTTCACAAGACGCACTATATCTGCACCACTTATTAGCACGTCTAATTCCACGTTCGTTCTACCCCGTGGGCCATTCATATCTTGCACTGGGCCCCATATCTTCCTCATTATTGCTCTTTCTGCAGTTCGTAGTGCGTTTTGGTCTCTCATTGTTAACGACCACGTCTCGCACCCGTAGATCATCACTGGCCTTATCATTGACTTATACACCTTCCATTTGGATGCACGTTGCAGTATTTTCGATTTCATCAGATTCTTGTACATAAAATAAATTTTGTTTCCATTCTGAATGCGTCTTGTTATTTCCTCGCTAGTGTTATTTGTGGTGTTTAGTTGTGAACCTAAGTATACGAACTCGCCTACCCCTTCAAAATTATCATTTCCTATTTTTAGATTCTGCAGCTGGTTTTCACCTTTGTTAATTCGCAAGTATTTCGTTTTTTTCTCGTTTACGATCAGGCCAACCTCTTTTGCTTCCATCTCCAGTTTTCTGAACACTATTTTGAGCTCGTTCATGCTTCTACTTGTTAAGACGAGGTCATCTGCGTATGCGTTGATATGGATCATTTTGGTTCTGATATTTCCTTTAACATCTATTTTCCTTATTACTGACTCCAACATTAGATTAAATACCTTTGCTGATCTCCAAATTACTTTGCCTAGAACACACAAAAAGTTTACAGAGCGATGACAGTTGTAATATTGTTTCTTACTGCCATCCGCCAGCAATTTAGAGGAAGTGTGAAGTACATACGATGAAAAAGTGCGTCCTTCAATTTGGTCTTTCAGTGAAAATAATAAATGTAAACTTTAACCACACTTACAAACATAAACGGCAAGGATCGGTTACGTCACCGATGGCATCGGCAGGTCGGCACGACTCGGGTCAGAATATGCAGGGTTGCCAGACTGAGCGCATGCCCGTTTTAAAAATGTACTTTTGTAGGAAACGGTTTCAGAATGTACCAGATTCGTAGAATTGTACCAGGTCTGGCAACGCTGCTAATATCAAGACCACGCCCACAATCGAACTACACATAGACCACGCGCATGCATGTTTGACCTTGGGAAGTGTTCTGCTTTATTATAAAGTTATGATATTGCACAGAAGTGCATCAACTAGCACTCGAAGAACTTGAGATTTGAACATCTGGATAATTTTTAACCGTATTACTTTGCATATCCTTAAAGCCGAAACAAATTTCAACATTTGAATATACTCAACAAATGGTACTGCAGAACTTTAATTGTGATTTAATTTTCAAGGACACTGTTGTAAATCATGCTTCAAAAACTAAATTCTACAGTACCAGTGGTATTCAAAAGTTTACATATCATAAAAGAATTATTTTCATGTAAAATAGTTGCGTGCGTAACTTGCATTCGAAAAGAACTCGTAAGTAAAAGTAACACAATGTGTGTCACTGAACATATGGCGTTGAATTATTTATGATGTATTGGTAGCTTTTTGTTATGTAAAATTTGTAAAAAAAAACTATGAGAATTTGTTCCAGTATTGAAATTCTAATTTTCTAACAGTTTTGTAACTAGGAAGTGGATAGCCGGCCGGTAAAGCGATTGCGTTTGCAGTTGGCAGGTAATGGGTTCGAGCGCCACACCCGGACATCAGTTACATCGTACGCTCTCCAGCCACTATACCAACGCCTTTGGTGGTGGTGATCCCTATGACATTCTTCCTTAATTCAAAGGATCAGGCTAGCCACCTACCCCGGCGCATCCGAAAATGGCTTATAAAGCCGCAGGTTGTGTGTTGCTAACAGGCTCTCAGCCTACATTAATAGGAAGAAGAAAAGGTTTTGTGACTATCTAATTATGTTAGTTTCACTAGTATGGTAAATATAGCAATATTGATGTGAATACTGGCTTCTAAAGAATGAAAAGGCACAATATTCCCTCGAGCTCTAATTTTACTTCTGGGATAAGCTATAAGCGGTTTATTTCCGATGTCTAACTCAAAGATTTATTTCTAAAATAATATTTAACTCTATACATGGAACATAAATGCTTTCGTTTTGATATACACCTCGATCCGTTCCGGACGCAACATATCTGTCACCTAGGTGAAATCCTTTTATTTACTGTAACTACCGTGTCTCCTTAATATGCTTCCTTTATTACCCGTAGACATTTATTATCATTAATTATTTATCGCTAAGCTCTGTGAATTAACTCCGGTTAGTTATTTTTAATATGCATTTGCATATTTAATTACATCTAATAACATTCCTTAAACTTTATTATTTTACTTACTTTTCCGATTTACTGTTTATCGCTGTATCATGGCTTTCTACCCATTTTTAAACGCCTGTGCTCGTATAAACTAGATACATACGTATTCAATATTTGTCTAATTATTAATGTGTTTTCTTTTATTGTGATTCAGTATTGTATTTCCTTAGTATTCGTTTCAACTATCGAATTATTATGTAAGATCTGCAAACATTGTTATAAAATATGGAGTCCGACTATCTTATTCTGCAATTCTAAGAGATAATATTGGAAATTCCCTATTTTGAAAACTTTCGATGACCGTCGAAAAAATTCCCTAATTTACAAATAATTATGGCACTTGATACAGGAATATCTATTTTATATGTATGTTCAGTTCCTTCAAAACCTTAGTTATTAATAAACGACATATTTTTAAAAAATTTACAGACAATATATTTTTCAGGAATCAGCAAGGGTTAAAAGATCTCTCCGTAAATTTAACACATTTTTACTAGCGTCGCACGGGCATTAAATTCAGAAATTACAATTTTCAAAACGGTAAACCAATAATATTTCTATCAAAGCTATTTTTAAACGAACTTGAAAGGTGAATCGCCCGTCCTCCAACTGATAAAAATAAGCAAACACTTCCTGTCTGGTGTTGTCTATTGTGAAAATCAAATATGTTATTGATAACACAGTTTCTATAATCCTACGATCAAAAAAATATACCGCATAACCCAGATTTCTACAGTGAAGATAATTCTTTCTGCAATAATATCCAATACTGAATAAAAGTCTTCAACTTACCCAAACCTTGCCTCAATATTTATAACTTATTTTTGTCCTTTGAAATTATAAATTAGAAGAATATATCAACAAGAATTAATTTGAATGCAGTTGTCTGATATATGTAACATTACAGTTTGTAAATTGCGTTTTATCATTCCACTTAGATTAATTTCTCTCGCAAATTAAAACTTTGCATTTTACCCTTGATTAGTGATTACTTACAAAGGTAAAAATTTAGTTTATATGGCTCTTAACCAATTTTAATGGCTGTATCTGGCTGGTACAATAAACAATTTTTTCTCATGATAGCTATCACCTTCCCACTATTACAGTTTTTCCTTATTTAGACAGACTTAACAACTAAAACTTATCTAAAGTAGCAGCTGCATAGAAAATAATGCTTCATATCGCAAACGTCACAATTTAGCGATTATTTACACAACTATTTATTACAAATTACTGGAAAGAGAATACAGATAATCGGCGCTTTTACTTAAATTGTTTAAACGTTCGTTGCTTTTATTAATTCAAAACTTTTGCAAAACCCATATACTGATATAATTACTTATGAATTATTGTTTATTTATTTATTTTAAATAAACATAACAGAAGGATGACAAGGGCATAAACAATAAAAAAACAATAACAAAGGAATCAGTCGGCAATTCAAAATGTCGTGAACACAACTTGTTAACAAAAGCTGAAGAAAAAAAAGCAATTTAAGTATCACAAACAATATACATCAGATTTACAGTACAAGTACTGTTACGGTCAAATAAAACCGGGCAGTACTTTACTCTATTGTGAATTGGTATTAAATCACCTAAGAAACATAAAAATTAAAAATGACATATTAAGAATTCAAATTGTCAAGGTACTGTCAAGTAAAAGCCTGATTTACCAAAATTTATGAAAATGACATAGAATGTCAAAATGGTGGTCGTTTTTATCAACGGATGCTTGTGAGAATCATCAAGAAAGCTTAAAGAAGAAGTTGAAAACGAACGTGAACAGTTAGCAGCCTTCCTTGAGGAGGGCATACAAAAACCTGTACCACGGTATAATAAGTGTCTTCATCGAAATGAAGATTATGTACGTAGCTGAAAGATGTACATATATTTTCTCTACAATAAATGTTTCTTATTTTTTTTTGTATTTTATTCCTACTGAACTGGAGGTAGAAAAGAACCCTCGTAGCATTCTTTTGTAAAAGTTCCTCTTTTCTTGAATCACTTGTTTCAGTCTGTAAGTAATTTGTATAAGAGCATACATTGTTAAATGTTTGCAAATTAAACTGATATAAAATAATTAAACAGCTGTGGCATTTACATGTTCGGGAGTACCAGCAACCTCGATTTCGTGCAGATAACTGAGGGAATTACTGTGTACCTAAAGGAGTTGATTTTTATGAAAAGTTTGAACAATATTGTATGTCTGAGCTCGGTTTAGTGATCAGCTGAAGGCAAGATTAATAAGAAATAAATCAAACCATAGGTATAAAACATTTTTTAATGGCACCAATGGTTTTGATCATGTTTACAGAAAAAATCTTTCTTACTCATAAGTAATATCATATAGTCATTATCTGCCCAAACATTCCAGGGAAGGATATATCTAAGATTGGGGGGGGGGGGAGGCACACTACATGCGGACGACCTTCCATGAAAGTTTACGGAGGTATCCTATGAAGCTATAGAACGATAATGCCAGACTTTAGTTTCACTGCAATACACCTTTCGGTGTGAGAAAGCCCAAATACACAAAACCTTTCAGAAAAAATTACCAAACATTTTTTCTCAAAGATTACTTTAAGGATTTTGATCATCTTCACATTCGACACTTCCCTGCTACTCATAAGTAATGCCCCATAGTCATTATCTACTCGAAATTTCCAGGGAGTGTGATATCTGCAGAGGGTGGAGGGAAGACAAATTTCATACTGATGAATGAGATGTTTTATGAAGCTTTATAACTATGGTAACAGGATTTGGTGTCACGCCGATGTACCGTTTGGTGTGAGGAGGCCCAAAAATTTCGAAAAACCATAATGTTTTTTTAAATAACTACCGTTTTGATCATCTATCTACGTAAAAATTGCATACAGACATATTGGCAGATGTTCTATGAAACATTGCAACGATGGTAACAGACTTGGTTTCACTAGGATGCAACGTCCGCTGTGAGAAGGCCCAAATATGTGGAAAAAAACAACTAAGATTTTTTTCTAAAAAATTGCTCTAAAGATTTTGATTATTTTTACAGATGACATTTATTCTTACTCATAAGTGATACCCCGTAGTGATTAGCTAAACAAAACTTCTAGGGAGGCAGATGTCTGGAAATACAAATTTTATTTTGTTGGTGAGTTCATGGAATATGAAAACTGGAGTTTTGCGAGATATATTGATGGCGAAGTAGTAGTTATGGAACCTATGAGAAAGCATCTCCAGTCCTTTTTTATTTTCAGAGAGAAGGAGCACTTCGTTGGCGTATTACTATAATAATAATAATAATAATAATTCATTTATTTTACGGATGATACCATTTTACACAATAAAAAGAAAAGAAAATATAAGCGAACAGTCGCTACATATGATATCATATATAAAAATTATATAAAAAGATAAAACAGATACAACATTTAAATGCTTATTACATTTTAAGAATACATTGAATAAGTCACTATCGCTATTTAAGCTGTTTATAACTTTAGATATTCTAATTACTGGACTGTTAGCACCATATCTTGCTATATGATACTTCATTTTCCGCATATAACTGTTTCTAGTATTAACTTGAAAACATACAGTTTAAAGAGCTACAATATTTCTTGACCAGGTATAAAACAATTTAGGGATTTATATGCAAAACACATTTCAAAATAGTTTCTTCTGATATGCATCAGATGAAAACCAAAATACTGTAATATTTGAAGATAATTGCAATCTTCAAAGTGCTTTAACAATATTTCACTGTACATTTTCTATGCGATTACTACAATGCACTTTAAAGGCAGGTGACCATATAATACATTTATAATCTAGTATTAATCGTACCCGAGCTACATAGAGTATTACCAAACATTAGATTAGTAAAATGTAGAGTGATTATTTTAATGAAACCAGACATCCTCAATGCTTTGGCAGTTATGTGATCAATGTTATCAATAAACCATAGAGAGCTGTCGAATAAGCCACCGAAATCCCTAATTACTGGGATATTTTAAAGTACTTCGCTATCAATACAATATGTAAACAAAGTAGTCACTCCTTTTCTACTAAATCTATTGGATTTACGTTTACTAATATTTAATTGCATATCATTGACAAAATCGATTGTGTAAACTACCTCACTTTGTAATGCTAAACAGTGATCTACTGTTTCTATTGTTCTAAAGAATTTTAAATCATCAGCAAATAAAGAAAATTTAAACTTAAACAAGCAGCAATATCATTAATAAATTTGAAAAACAAAATAGGACCTAGATCAGAGTCCTGTGGAATTCCATATAACACCTCACATCATGTAAATATTAGCCATTCTGTAACCAAAATTATTCGACAGACACTATTATTTTGCTCCTTTCACTTAGACATGAAGTTGCTGGTATCTCACCACCTTCTTGTTCATTTACTTTTATGATGGTGGTGCTTCTTCTGTTCTTGCCTTCTATTAATTACTTTAGCTTTTTATTACCTCCTTTGTTATTCATAATTTGAGGCAGGTAATATAGTCGTACTTTCTCAAAATATGTCATGAAACCTGAGTAGAGTTTCCAAATTCCGGGACCAAAAGTGTTTCGGGACTTACCAGCTAAATTTCAAGTCCGGAACTAGTCCCGACATTCCCGAAATGGTCCCGAAAATGAAATAGTGTTCAAGTGAAATTTCCGAATGCGAATTCTAAAGAAAAACAAATGTTTTAGAGTAAATAAAGTATTTCTGTGCTGATAATGAGCTGCGTTGGAGCTCGTCTGTAACTATTAAGTACTTTCTTCTGGCACTAAAAATGTTCGGCGCTCTTCATCTTTTGCTTTTGCGTGATCTGCAAAATGCTTGAGTAATCGTTTCGTCGATCCGCCTCTGGTTATGATAATTTTATTGGGACAAACTTTACATTTCGTCAGTTGTTTCTCTTTCGATATATAAAAGTGTTGCTATATCGACTTCAAATCGCTATTTTTTATGTAGAATGACGGTAGGTTGGGAATCGGAATTCGTTCTAATTCTAACGCTTCAGCAGAAAATAACAAACACCTTTAAAACCTAAAAATATAAATTATTTAACTTCTTTGCACATAATTTTAAAAGTCTACAAATAATGTAGTTACCTTACCGTTACTACGTATGCACACGACTACGCGTAAAATATATCTAAATTCAACAAAAGAAACAAACAAAAAAATAAATAAACGAACACTTGCAAATATGGTCTAAATAAACCACATATTTAATTCTAACTGACCGAAAACAATACCTCTCCCGACTACGAAAAGGCATGAGTAATACCGCGGACGCCGCACTATGGTATAGACGCTCCGTCTTTTGCCAAAAATATTTTTTTTCATAAAAACCAACCAACTACTTTTAAAAAATGCTAATTCATCAAGACAATAGGTATAATATCTTTTTTTAACTGTTAACATAAAAGGTGACCCCCCCCCCCCTCCCTACCTCCAAGAGGTTATTCACACACAAATGTGCAAGAGCGCACACCAATCTCAAAATTCAAACATTTTATGTGGGAGGGGGCTACCTATTTTTAAACCGGTTTTTCTCCCTTCCAACTTTTTTCCACGTTGTTGATATACAGGGTGTTTGTAGATCGCTAGACAGCTCGCAACTTTGTTAATAAGAGACATATCAAAGAGAACTTTCTTTTGTTTTAAATGCCAGTACACAACCTAAAAATTGACGTAAACCAATTTAAGCCATGACCTCCTATTTTTACGTAGTGATACATCACTTTTTTTTTAAATAGAACACCCTATATATTTTTAGATATTTGTAATCAGCACTAAGAGTGCTTTATGATAGCATTCTTAAATTTAAATTTTGGAACTTACTATTTTTCAAAATTACAAAAAAAATTGTTTGCCAAGTAGGCCATGAATTACGCAAAATCACTAACAATCAAACAAGAAATGCAACACAAACTCCGCTTAACTCTAAAAATTCTCATGACCGAATTATAGCACCAAACGTACTAAAACAATTGAAAACTTTTTTTTTAATAGAACAATATGAGTTTCATTAAACAGTTGAAAACTACAATAAAAGTTTATGGAGATAAATTATGTCAATAAAATTTTGAAAATATATGTTGTATTATTAATGCATGATTTTCACTATTGTAATAATAAAAAATCAAAAAGTCGTAACATGTTTAAAATTTTAAAACTTTTAAAAATTACAAGACGTTTCGCAACTTATGGTTGCATCATCAGTTGTTAAAAATATATACTTTAAAAATTGGGATTACATTTCTGTGTTACAATCTGTGTTTTTCTTTCATTTCTGTTCGATTGTTAGTGATTTTGCATAATTCATGGCCTTCTTTTGCTAAACACTCTTTTTTAATTTTGAAAAATAGTAAGTTCCTAAATTTAAATTTAAGAATGCTACCATGAAGCACGTGTCGTGTATCACTGAAAAGAATAGGAGCCATGGCTTAAATTGGTTTACGTCAATTAGTAGATTATGCACTGGCATTTCAAAAAAAGGTTTTTTTATATCTCTATTATTGATGAAGTTATGAGCTGTCTAGCGATCTACAAACACCCTGTATGTATGCTTACATTACGAATATTGTATTTAAACGTCTTGTATTATTCTTCAGTATCTTGGTAAGGTTTACTACGATCCGAAACAAAATTGACTAAGGCAGTGGTCTTTAGATATTGATTTTTTTCAGAAACCCAAATATTAGAAAGTTCCATTAATGCCAAACGGTGTCAATCTAAAAACGAAAAATAAAAAAAGTTTAGTTACTTGGATACAACGGATTGTTATTATGCAAAAGACTATTGATCCTTTTTACACTTTTTCACCAAGACTAACTTACGTAAAAAGTTAAAAAGTCCAAAAAATTAACTGTTCCAAATCACCTAAAGATTTTGGTTTGAAGTGGCGTAAATGAAAATTTAATCGCCATCTTGAATCGACTATTTTAAAGTTTCTATTTTCAACGTTAAATTCCTAATCAGCGACCTCTAAAATCCCTATACACTGATTTTAGTACAAATTGAACGTAAATTACAAAAATCGCCCGCCATCTTAGATCCGCCATTTTGTTTTTTTATAAAAATGGCACCAAATTTTATTACTACATAAATTATATAGTTGTGCAAAATTTTAAGTCAATCAAAGACGTGGAAGTAAGCAAAAATAATTTTCAAAGCTTGTCCAAACTGATATAGACATATACTTGAAAACTTGTAACAACTTTGCCGAGCGGTATCTCTGAGCTTACCTTGATTTTAACTAAATTCAAGTTAGAGTTTAATTTATTGATCTTATAGCAATCGAGAATTATTATTTAGGCATTTTTGCTGTACGTTTTAATTCTCTGATATCGAGTAGCGGACCGGATCCCGGGACTGGAAACTCTACCTGGATGGTTATACTTGTTTTCCAACCTAACGGCATGGCTCTTTGATCTCTTATCGTTTGAAAGTTTTTTCAGTTGTTTTTCTGCAACAGGTGTGTTTTCTGTTATTTCTATTGCATTACTTTACTCGTGCTCTTTATTTCCTAACTCCAATATCAGTTTATCATTTTGTGTATATAGTACAGTGCAATTTTTTCCTCGTTTGTTTGAATTGTGATTTTATTTTCATTTTAACTGTTGGCAGGTACCGGAAAGTACACCTGTTATTTGAGATAGATGTCGCAATGATTATTTGGCCCCAAAAAATTATATATTGTCAAAAGCTATTTTAACAAACTCTCGAGTGGTGTAACCTCATTAGCCATTGTTACAGACACCATTGATTGGTACTATGCAATTCAATGATAAATTTTGTGTCCAATTCTTGTATGACAGGTATTAGAGAAAAACGTCAAAATAAAAGCTCTTCGTATTGCATAAACCCTTTCCATCTAAAATGTTTTACGCATGATGTGACTGTTCTGAACATATAAAAATCTTCACTATGAATACTTACATAGGGTGGTCGTGAAAGTTTGGGATATATTTTAGCAGCACTAACTACATAATAAATACTAATGATTTTTTAACTAATTTTTAAAAGCCAAATTAAACAGTTGCGGTTTTGTAAGGTTAATTTTTTTTTGTTCTTGAATAGATTAAATCCCATCCGATATTTATTTTTAATTTTTACATGATAAATTAGCGTTTACTAATATCATAGTTGAGGGGAATGGACGAAATATTTTTGACAAAAAGTACGAAATCCACGTGTTTTTAAATACCCTGTGTCATATTATGGAAGAAAATTTATTTTCGTAAAGAAAGTTCTCTTGACATTTTTAGCTTAACATTATCGTTTTTCATAACTCTTTAAATAATATGACACTTGGTGCAATTACCACACCAAAAGACGTTTTTGGGTGTACCTTAAAACGACTACGTTGAGCTAAAAATGTCGAGAGAACTTTTTTTACGAAAATAAATTTTACTTCCATAATACGACTAGGGTATTTAAAAACCCACATGATATTTTTAAATTCAACTTTACAGAGTCGTAAGTTTTTTATTCGGCCCTCTAGGAAAACATTTGATTTTAAGAACCTTCGCTATTTTTTATATACGTAGCTAATGCTGGTCAAGTGTGTCCCCTTTATACATACGTACAACTCATTTTATAAGAAAATTTACAGTACAATTTTAAAAACTGAGTTTGCTGCAATTATGTACAAATCGTGTTTCTGCTGAAAGAGCTACGTGCTCAATTGAATGGGAAAATTTGTTACTTGTAGTGATGATAATGTCCCAATATTTTTAGCTCTTTTCGGACGATTCTCACTATAAATACAATTTCGTTATTACAAATCCAACTTTTTAGAATAGTATACCTATTACATAAGTGAAGTACATTCGTCCAGATTATTACATGATCATGTCGGTAAATTAGAAAAGTGTAACATTCTTAAAATGTTTACTGCTTTCAATATGAGTGTCGATTTCTGCAACAAATTTATCTGGCAATATTTTGGAACATTTAATTAGAACTTTGCATCTTTCACACAAAAACCGAAATTTCAGGAATAGCCAAAGTCTGATTACATGGAAATGCATTCATGTGTAACTCAATTGTGAATCATAGCGTTCTTAGCCAAAATTAGATAACTTAGTTTTGCCAATGCTTGCTTATATTCCAACGCAAGCAACATTCGTGATACTTCCTCACAAACAGTCGACATAAATTTGACTACTCGTAGTAAGGCTGGGAAGTTTGGAGACAAAACGTGTTAAAGTGACAGCATCAGTTTCCAAACAAATTAATATCTTGGTCTGTACTTTTAAACAGTCGTTAAGTCAACATAAGTCATGAAATTGATATACAATCTATTTTCAAAAGTGATTAGAAAAGCTAACAAAAAAAAATAAAGAAAGGTAACCCTACTACTTCATAATTTATACTGCTTATTTTTAATTTGAATACACAAGAAACTATGTGAGCTTCTTTAAAACTTACTAAAGGACTGCAGCACAGACCGAATTTGCAGTAGCTGGCCATCCCTAACAAAGATGCAAGCTTCAACAAGTCAGAAATTCCTAACGGCGCTTTAACCCTGCGTTTCTAAAGGGATTATTTACCAAGACATCTAGCCACCATAAGCAAGAACCCGTAATCGTTGTCCTGCCTTCCCTTTTATATAACCATTCCATTATGTATAGAATAAACCACCTTGTCATAATGTTTTCAATTTTATTTTATTTTAGTTTCAAACAACACCGAAGCATTAAGAACATACATTTTTTTGTTTTTAAGTGGTACAATTATCTTATGAGTACATCAATGTTTAGGTTTTCACAAACCTCTTGCTCTATGGATAGCCTTCTCTGCGTCATTAGGAGCCGTACACACCGAAACCTCTTACGAGATTTTAATATATAGTTGCGGCATTATACGTATCTCTGTCAATTATCATTCAATAGATATCTATAAGAAAGCATCATTGTAGTTCTCGCACTTTTTTCTGCAAACTACCCGTAATTTTTTGGATATTCGAGCTTTTAAGGGAAAAAATACTAACATTTGAGGGGTTTATGGGAAAAGATTAACGTCCATCAATCTTCGCTCAGAAACGGAATATTAAAAATACCACAAATTAAATTGTATATTTTATTATTCTGGGTCTATTAAAACAATCCACATTAAAATTGTCCAATTAATAAAGGCATAATTTGTTCGCAATTACTTGCCTATAATAGAAGATAAAAGAACTTTCTGTTTCTGTTTCATGACGTCTTTTTTCTCAACATTATGTTCAGACGACAACTGTTGGCGACAATATTTAGGACTGAAATGTGGTAATAAATAGCATATAATCCTAACATCTCAATCATACATTTTTTTCTTTAATTATGTTATTACAAGCAATCCAGTGAGACAAATGTCTCATTTAAAAAAACAAAAACGACCGTTTTTCAAATAGAACGCGTATTATATAAAAACTGTACCCAGACCTAGAAGGTGTCAAAGTGGTTGCCTAACCGATCGATGTTTTAAGGCGCAGAGGTTCGCAGCTCCGTTTGGCTGCTGAAACATTTTTATTTAATACGCGTTCTATTTGAAAAACGGTCTTTTTTGTGATTTCTCGAAAACCGGAAGTGTCACGTGACTGAAATTCGGTTCCTGAGCTGACATGACCATTCCAAACATATAACTGTTTTCTCTATCTCTTACGGTTTGGCTGCTGAAACAGCGTCCCGGACGGACGGACAGACAAGTGTATTAGATAAAGGATCATATTTTTGTTGGAATTAAGAACACTTTTATTTCAACATTACTAGTAAATTATAGAAAATAATACACATGACATACAAAATTGACAATAATTGACAAGTTATAATAAACAAACTAGAAGAATTTGAATAACACGGATTATATAAAGGGTGCATTATTTCCTGGGCTCTCTTCCATTCTCCACTCTTCCTTTCTCTTACCTATTCTATAATTCCCGTCCTTGGCTGAACAGGGACGCAAGGTCCCTATAGCAGCCCGCCCCCAGTTGAAGGAATTGAAATGACTCTGAACCTCCCCCCCCCTCTTGCCCTTAAAGTGTAGCGATTTAAAGCACGAATTAAAGCCCATGCAAATGGAAAAACCTTATTTATTTTATATAATACAAGAAGACCACAACTTTAAGTTTTAAATGTCCAAATTTCTCATGTGGTCTGTTCGAATTCTTCTCTGATTTTCTACTGAACCTTCCTACATATATCGATGTACCCATTTTTGTAATGATTTAGAGAAAGAAGCAATATTTCCATTAAACGTTCGTTTGAAATCACGTCGAGATTGTGTAATTGAGTTACTCTTACAAAATAATGCAACGGTTCTTATACGGTTAACTTAAACGCCTAAATATATAACTTTTTTATAGTTCCTGTGTTTGTTTTGTCATAGCAGTCAAACGAACTAGGATCACCGAACTAGGATCACTTCAAATTCACCCTTTAGATAAAATAATAATAGTAATATATTTTTATCATGTTTTAGATAATTTGCTTTAGTTAGCTGATTTCTCTTTTCTAATATCCAGAAATCTGTTCATACATAATATACCTGTAACTGTGCTTACCTGGCATTTAAAGAAGTTTTTTGGAAATTTTTATATACATTTATAACATTTCTAATAACAAGAAAATCGCATATTACTTTACGAAGACCTATCCCACACGGCCGGCTTTTGGTGTCACTTTTAGCATTAATCAAAGTGAAATTTTATTTTAAAAAATTAAACAGTACAGTTAGTATGTGTATCATATACTTGTTGATGTTTTAAAAGCATTTAACCTGTGTTCTAAACAGTTTGTTGTAAAATAAGGTAAGTATGTTAAATGATAGAAAATAAACAAGTAACCAATCATATTAGAATGCAATTAGAATTGTCAGGTATTCGTAAGAAATTGGGCCTACAAACAACCAATGAACAACAAATATTTTGCATGCATGTCCACGATCTGAATATAGACAAATCTATCATTTACTTTAATGCCATATTACCTACAGACCAATTTCTCAAAGTACAAGAGATAATTGTTTAGGAATAATTATTTATTGTGCTTTTGGTATAGTGAAAACTTAAAATTATTCATAGACACGTTTGATGCTATTTTAGTACGTTTAATCCTATTTACAACATAAGCACAACTTAAACTTCTTGTTTCTCTTAATATACTCTAATAGCTTGTAAACACCGCACGAAGTGCAGTTTTATAAACCTTCTGTAAATATCTGAAAATTATTTTTTTGACACCTTGATCCCAAAGTGACGTTTTCCGTCGCTTGTTAGGGGATTTTTTGTTAGGAAAAATAGAAGTTTGGCTCCCTTGTTGGTTTCCACTAGCAGCGAGAATAAATGTAATACGTTGGCTCCTGTTGCCATTGAGACTGCAAGCAATGTTATTAATAACAAACTAACTAGCTTCCTGATTTTTATATTTAAATATTTCTTAATAAAACTGAATACAAGAGATAATCTTATCATAAAATGCAGAAGTGTCAAAAAATATGTAATATGCACTTTCCTCGCTAGTAATACAAATAGGTATTACCATCTGTGCTCTAATATGAATCGCAACCCTCCTTGAGATTTTTTCCAGGAAGCGAACATTAACCGAGTTATCCAATTTATACGCTACTTAATTTCCATACTGTACATCTTCTATAACGCGTTACAAATGTTTTGGGCACACATCCTGAACTTCCTCTACCATTTTGAAAATGATGCATTACTGTACAAATTTTAGACTGGAACGTACTTCGTTACAGGACTATTTCGGAAAATTGTCCTTTACAGGACTATTTCGAGAAATTGACTTTTTGCCTGATTTGATATTCAATATTCAGATAAAATTAAGAAGTAGCACATGAGTAGAACAGTGGACAGGATAGCGGCCATTTTGTTTTTAATCGGATCAATTAAAAGTCAATTAAACCGCGAATTAAACCGCGAATCAGATGCTCTAATTAATTTCGCGGTTTGATCTAATTAATCACATATGAAGTTTGATATGTAATTTACATATGTGCTACTGATTAAATTACGCATTAGATTTTTTAATTTGCTTCTGGAATTACGCGTCGGACTTCGGCGGCCATCTTGGATTTCTGGCGGGAATATTTGAAATTTGAATTTTTTCCGATTTTTTTCTAAGTTCCATTATTTGAATTTTAAACTTCCCGGGCGTCGGCCATCTTGGTGCGCGCGCACTTCTCACGGCTGTCGTTTTTAATTTTGAATTTTCGCGGAAATATTTGAAATTCAAACTGGTAAATCTATTTCGCTCTTCGAAGCTGTTGTCTCTCTCTTGCATTCACTCGCGGAAATATTTAAATTTAAAAAAGCTATTTGCGGCGGACCCGAGTGGGAATTGAACCCTGGTTGCCTGGCCAGTATCCCCTGCACCTAACCCCTAGACTAGCGAGGTGTCTTAGAAATTTAAGGTTTGAGCGGTGTGCCATTCCGCTAGAGTACCGCTATGCTGTCATATTATAAAATTATTTATTTCCTGAAAATTATAATTAATAACAGATGAACTGCATTGTGCATAATTTAGAACCATAGTAATATTTTTAAAAGGCGTCTTCGTAAGTGTTTCATTTTATCAATAACTTGTTTTATGTAGCGGGCTGTAAATTTTAATCGACAAAAAATGCATTGTTACCGGGGGAATGCGTCTGCTGGACCTTTGCAGCTTATTGTGTTTAAAGCTTGATATAATTTTAAAAAAAAACCGATATTACGATTGGATGTGCCATCATTACTTATATAATTTGTGCCTGCTATATGGCTGGATTATCGAGATTCTCATTGAACTTTCTCTTTTGTTCTGCAGAGAAACCTTGTCTGACTTCATGACCTCGGTGCATTTTCAAACAAAGAACCAGATTCTAGAAATTCATCGAGTTACAAATTTGAGTTTAATATATTCCTGACATACTTCTGTTGTGCCCTCGCCCATATAAAATAAGACATACGCATTAAATGAATGATTTAAATAGTTTTATTATTATTTTTATATTAAAGTACGGACACCCGTATTGTTTAAAATAGCATGGCGCAAATTTTAAGGCGCCCGTTTTTGAATTTCAATTGGTAAATCGTCGAAAATTTGAATAATTCGCTTATAAAACCAAGTGAGTTAATCGTTCAGTCGTGCGGGAATTGTACACATTGAAAAAATGTAAAATTAGAAACATGCCTCAAATATTTAAATCAAATAATTTAAAAACTCTACAATGAAATTTTATACGGTATTTATAGCAAATGCTGTTTCTTGGAAAAGTCTGATGCATTGTCGTTGACTAATTGCTAACGGTTTTAGCCTGAGGCCCTTCTCAATGCCGCGGAATTTGCTATGATAGCACCGAGTCTGCAGGGGGACCTCTTGTCTACACTCATACTTTACGTAAAATAGAAATTTCCTATCTCACTCACTCTTATTGACTGCTGTAACTTTATCTCTGGCACTCGCTCAAAATGTCTGTAGTTTTAATATGATTGAAGGTATCTCGTCATTCCTTCTAAGTATTTAAATATATATTAGACGTGTTTTAAAAAATATATGCATAAACGTTTTGCGATTTTCTAACGATTTGGTTCATATGATTTTGTCGCTTTTAAAATAAATAGACATTATTTTATTTCGTGTTTGAGTTTTATAATTACGCTGTGCCCTTTGTGGCTTGATTATTTTATAAGTAAGCGTCTGAAATTGTGTCATTATATCGCTCAAAACTGTATTTTAGTTTTAAAAATTTTAGTATAAATGACATCAGCCGAAAATAAAAACGCAAATGACCACAAAGTAACATAATTTTGAATAAAAATCACACAATTTCGTTGAAAAATGTTCTGTTTCACTTAAAATTTTACAAAACTGACATCATGTCACTTGAAATTATACAAAAAACGACATTTTTAGCCAATAAGCGATAAAAAATACGACATCCCACATCATTTCACTTAAAAATTATCACGTTTCGTCTTACAAAACGCTTTATAATAAAGAAAATGATGTAAAAACAGTTGTAAGAGTTATTTCTAAGCATAATTTTGCAAATGTTGTACACTTTTTCTCTAACTTGTGGCAGTTTTAGCAAGATTTGAATAAAAAACAGCCATTTCTGCAGCAATTTTAGTAAGATCTGAATAAAAACATGCAATTTCCAAAGCATTTCGTTTAAAATGTTAGAAAATCGACATCATCTCCCATGAAAATTTATAAAAATCGGCATCTTGTCACATTAAATTCTGTAAAAACGACAAAAACAATATTTTTTTCACAACTTTCATTGAAAAATAGTAAAATTTTACGAAAATACGTCTGTGCTGACGACAAATGAAAATAAATTTGAATAGAAACACGCAAAAATTACGAAAAGACGTATGTGTTGACCCCCAAAGTAACAAAAATTTGAATAAAATCACGCAATCATACAGCATCTCACATAAATTTTCGCAAATATCGACATCATGTCACATAAATTATACAAAAACTGTCATCACGTCACTTGAAATTATACAAAAAACGATATTTTATTCAACACACGATGAAAATTGAACAAAAATCACGCAATTACAAGCCATCTCACATAAATTTTCACAAAAATCGACATCATGTTACATAAACTATGCATAATTTTGCAAATGTTTTACACTTTTTATAAAATGCATCGCTCAAAATTAAAAGAAATAGCAATTTCGTTGAAAAAATCTACTACCACAATCATTTCGATAAACAAAATTCAAAAAATCTTATACTTTTGACGGAAATATATGTATGTTGACCACAAATTAACATAATTTTTAAATAAAAACGCGCAATTCGTTGAAAAAAATATTCTGACACCACCAAAACACGCAATTTCATTGAAAAATATATATATGTTGTCCACAAATTAACATAAATTTGAATAAAAACACGTAATTTTGTTGAAAAAAATGTTCTGGCCCCTTCATTTCACTTAAAATTTTACAAAACTGCCATCATAACACTTGAAATTATACAAAATATATGTATGTTGATCACAAATTAACATAAACCTGAATAAAACACACAATTTCGTTGAAAAATTTGCAAATGTTTTACACTTTTTTATAAAATGTATCGCACAAAATTAAAAGAAATCACAATTTTCTAAATTATATCACGCTATTATGAAATCGTAGATTGATTTTTTGAAATTTTACACTTTGTAACTGTAAAATAACTGCAAATACTAATATTTTAGCTTTAGACTTTGTAATTATTGCAGATTCGAGAAAAACAAAAGCAGAGTAGAAATAAAAAACACAAACACTTTGTAATAAACAAATATATTGTTCTTATTTCGTATAATACTTGATAATATAAATATAATTGTACAGCAGAATGTCTTATTTCTAAAAATTCGCTAGCAATTTACAAAACTGTAGTTTGAGGTGCACGACATTTCAAATTAAAAAGGTTGCAAGTAATAAAATCAGAAGTTTAAGACGCTCCCAAGCCAGTCGCACAATTCTTGTAGGAAGTTTGATCAGAAGCAAAAACAGGGCGTTTCACATTCAACTGACTCGGGATTGTTTGCAATATTTTCTGAACTTCCATTGTATTCATTGCGCCACCAATCGGATAAAATTAGTATGTTTTCCAATGCACACACCGGCGAACAGATATTGTGATTAAGGCAGCGTACGGCAGTAGCAGTTTTTCGCAGAACTTTTAAAGATGGGCACTCGAGATCTTCCAGATTCACGACGATTTTATTCAGAAAACTTAGAACCTCCTTTTTTTCTTGACCCTTAACGTACACTTTTTCGAATTTTTTGAGAACTCTTGCTAGCTCGGTTTCAAATTCATCAAAATGTATAGAACCAGTATCCCATGCTAGACCGTGGTGACTCTGCTCCAGATAGTTTATGCCTTTTTTAACGAAATAGGGCAGAGTGACATAATTTGCAGGAGGTTTTAAAACGAAAATTGCTAGCTGATTACCATCTGCTGAAATAACAGCCACTTCTTTCGGAATAAACTGCTTCTGCTCGCCACGGAACCCTTGTAGATCTACGAAGGCAGTGTCCATACCGACGTTTCGTCTGGGGC
>CALNHX010007388.1:31883-74911 GCA_940337035.1 Agriotes lineatus | reverse complement strand
TAATTTAGAATAAAATGTATTAATTAGTAAAAAAAAAACAAAGACAAAATCGTTTTACAAACATCAAATTAAATGCAAAGGGTTAGTAATGCTTTAAAATTAATAGTATCGAGACGGTTGGACATAAACAAAGTCCACATACGACATTAAAATCAGTAATTGTTAAACATACAACAAAAGCTACATAATTTACTTTAACATTGTTCCGTTGTGAACGAACCGCAAAAGTCTAAACATAGCAACGCTACCAACTGAAGGTACGTCACGCAGACATAATTTAAATTTAGCGCAACTGTCATACTACGTTACACAAATTGAACATGGCGCAACACTGAACTGATTGAAATTCACTGCAAAATTTAAGAACACAACCTGATTTAAAGATTTCGGGAGCCATTGCATGATTGTCTAGCCGGGCCAAACAGCAATTGCTAAATTTATTCGATGGGGTGCAGGAACAGGGCCTCAATGAACCAAAACGCTGCCGGTAACCACCAAGGGGAGCATTAATCCTCGACGGACAAGAGCACTGGAATGTGCCATAAACGATGAACAGTTGTACGACCGGTTAAACCTTCGCCAAAATAGGCCAGCGCTACGTGAGACCCCAAGGGAAATCCGCCGAAAGCGTAAGTTTGAGGTCTGCCAACCTCCGATACGGGTTACACCGTTGCCATATTTCCTCTTCGTCCTTCGGATGGTTCCTCAGCGACACGACTTCAATAAGCATACACAATGCAACATCAGAAGACGGCACTTAATCCAATTTCAAAGATAATCAAGGGAAGCGCGCGTCACCGAGGAGCATGCTCAGAAAAATAAATTGTTGACTCTCTTAGAACAGGACGCTGACTGTAGCGTGACTCCGAACTGCACAAGAGAGGAGCGCTGGAAGACAGGCAGGCGCTCTATCTCTAACTTATATGGAAATTTCAGTATTACGTCACATTTCATCAGAATTTCGCGCAAAAAATGGTACTCTGGAACTAAACATGTTGACATCTAACCGTGAAAATCACAGACAAGGGGCCGCCAAACTGGTAATTAAGTTAAGGCGTCCTTTATACAGCAAGGAACCAAATGTGGTTTAAATAAGACATTGCCCAAGATATGATGAAATAAGCCAGAAGACGCCAGTATTGGAAATGAACGGGGTTGATTTTGAAACACAGCTGAACTATCAATTTGGGCCTAAATGAAGCGGTAAAAGTACTAGTAGCATGAGATTAAAAAAAAATGATTCTGAGCAGGCCTTGATATGTGTTATATGTTTGGCAGTACTGAAGTGTATTGTCAGTCTATGTCAAATTCGAGATTAAAAGGTTAGGTTTTGTTTGTTGTTTGACGCAGACTGACGTAAGTCTTAACCTGCAAATCTCGAATTTGACATAGACTGACAATACACTTCAGTACTGCCAAACGTATAACACATATCAAGGCCTGCTCAGAATATTTTTTTTATCTCATGTATTTGGAATACAAACGCGGAAAAGCGCTAAATTCAAAAATTGTCTTTACAGAGAATAGATCTTTAACAAAGTGGATGTCTTTACATATCTAGGAGTGTTAATAAACAGCACAAACAATAGAGGTAGCAAAGTAAAGGAGAGAATACAACTAGAAAATGGAGCATATTATAACAATAAAAAGATGCTGAAAGATAAAAAAATGTAAATATCTAACAGTTTGATCAGACCAGTGGCATCATACGCCTCAGCAACGAGCTTGTTGATTACTTGTTTTCACTTCTTCCAGTACTTTGCTCTTTCTCTCCATTGTTTATTTCTATTTCATCTATATGTTTTTTTGTAACTCTTGGAACCAATTTTTCTTTTGCCCTTTTTTTCCGCCGCCTGCTTTATACAACACCTTTTTTTACAGCTATTTGTTCTAATATTCGGACAATATGTCTCTGTACTCGGATATTTTGTGTTATTTTCAGTCTTCTGCACATCTCCAATACTTCTCTGTTCGCACGTCTTCGCCATATGCCTTCTGCCATTTTGATGTCTTCAAAAATTATTCTCAGGACTTTTCTCTTCTATTTTTCCACTTCTATTTGGTTTTGTTTGGTCATTATCCATGTTACACTTGCATATACTAGTGGTGGTATTATTGTTTTTTAACATAACAGAAAAACACATGGACTAAGAAGCAACTTGGAGTTAAGCTGCGACAGTACTACTGGATAATAGACATAAAATCCTAAAGTTTTTATATCCAAGCTTGTCTCCTTGTCTTATATATTGGACAGATGATTTTGGTTTTCCATTCGTTAGAAATTTTTTCTGTTTTTTTTTATTTCCCTGATTAGTTCTGTTACGGCCTTTACCAGTTTACCTTTTACTCTTGGTGTTATGTTATCGAATTTTTTTTGTTTCCCAAAACTTTCCTATTTGGAAATCTTGATTTACTTAATTCCGCTCATGTTACCAACATTTAGTAATGAAATATGAAATAAAGTATGGCCCAATCAAATATAAAATTCTTGTCTTCAAATTACATTTTATTTAACAAAATGTTTCTTTTGTAATTTTTCTAAAGCAATAGAATGAAAATATAGAAACAAATAAGGAAAATACTTTATTAATAAGATAAAATCTTTTCTTCTTGCTCGTAGTACAGGTTGAGGATCCGTTATTAATCCCACAAAGTATGGTTTTACGAATAAGCCATCTTTGGTTGCGGCTCGAGCAGGTGGCTAGCTTTACTCGTTGATTAAGACTGGGGTTTTAAATAAAGAACAATCTCTACAATTGTTCCTCTCTTATTATTGTGCTGCAGGATGCTGCCATCTACCAATGTATACACAAACTTGAGTTTTCCAATGAAAAAATGTCTACCTCAGCTATACAATTTAACGAAGAGTTTGTTTCTCTGCTGAGCATATGTGTTCTATGCAGGTGTGTGTCAGGGGCACAGACAGATGTTTTTTGCCAGTGCAATAGATAGAATAAACAGGAACCAGATTATATTTAACTGATTCTAGCCAAATGCTGAATCTGCAATAAATTAAGTAAGAAAGTATATATTACTTAAAAAAAATAATCTGTTACATTATTATTTGTAATAATTGTACGTGAAGATATACACTACAATTAAATTTAAAAAAAAGTTTACAGACCGGGAATAAAATTCGAGGCTCCTGAGCTAAAGCCAGATATCCTAGCCACTAGACTATTTCAGCTTCTACTTTTTCTTCCTCAACCAGCTGTATACTACACAGATGCATGATATTTAAACCAAATTGCACTTATTTTAATCGCTGAATTTTTATCACTAAAATTAGTTCACAATAAATTATTATTAAAATATTAACACATTGGAAATCAGATGGCCACTTTATAATGGATTCATTTAATCATTATAAATGCTACAAGATACTATAAAATAAATTATTTTTAAAATTGTTATATTTTGTCATATTTATACATTACATATCTACAGTCAACAGTTTTGTGTTGAACACGAAAATTAAACTATTTAGGTGATCATTATAAAACATTATAAAATAATTCTTCCTCGACGTGCGAGTCCAGCAAGGGCCGTATCAAAATTAGAAACAAATAGTAATTTTTATTAAATTTAATATTATAAAATATTTTATCTATAAAAAAAATCGATTTTGTAACTAAACAATCAAAAGTAACGAAGATTAACATGTACAGCAGCTGAACAAGTCAGGTTAGAATTTTTTTCCATTTTTAATAATCCTAATTTTTTCAGTAACTGTACCTTGCATAAAGAAAGTTTATTAAGAACGGGACCGTAGTGGTGGGGACTCGATTGTAATTTTAATTTTCACACGAATTACAGAATAACAGCACAAGAGGGTGTTAGTATTGGAAATATCAGCGTACATAAATCAAATAAGTAGAGGCACTCACTGTCGGTTTCTTTGATGTCAAAATACTGATTTTGATGACCTTGAACGGTTCTTGGGAGGTGTACTTTCCGATAATACTAACAGATGGCGTCACTGCTTGATCACATATGATTGGTAGCAGAGCCAGTAACTGGCTCTGATTGGTGCATATATATAATACACATATATTACTGGTAGGGCCTGGAAACTTCAGAAAACATTACGGCGCCGACATAGTCTCACTTCGAGTATAACGCATCTCGTGCGCATGCGTGAGAATTCGAACTCCGCCTTTAGAAGCGAATTTTAAACTTGATCATTTCCTCATTGGGCGGACGGCGCCGCCGCGCTTGCGCACAGCTCACCGTATACATGAAGGAGTTGGTTGTGTGTCTCACTTCATTGGTGAGTTTCCCACTCATAGCCACTAGCAATATAGTAAGTATTAGATATATGGATTGGTGGAACTTTGTGCTGCCATCTGATAGTCAAGCTTAGAAATACCCCCCGAGTTACTCTCCCAGGCACTCTAGACAGGTTTCAACATTTGGCATGAGTGTCTCTACGTGTTTGATGTATGTACGCTGGAAATACCTCTAATAAATGAATTTGGGTAGCCGATGTATTGTTCACGCTTCTATAAAAGAGAGGGCGCTAAAGTTTTAGACAGAGGCTACTACCTGCGCGCATTTCCAAGAACTGATGTATCTACAGAACAATACCTATTATATCTATTTATAGACCGCCTTTCGCTTTTGGATCAATCGCTCAAGAATATAAACATTTAAAACTCCCTCTGTCGCCTGAACGGCTGTTATTCTTATCGCTCTGCAGCCGCCCCCGCGTGTTTACTGGTCTCGTGTTTCGTGCTGCGCTCGAATCTTTCGCTATTCTCGGACTTCGGCCGTTGGCCTGTACGATATTTAAAATTTAAAGTGCACGTTGCCTTTGCTATCGAATTTGACAAAGAGTAAGCTTCTGCGACGCCCAATTTCAGTTTTTGAGATGACACTGGTTAGGTATGTGCATACGTACTTTGAAGGATTTTTTAAAAAGTTGCTCCGAACCGGGTTCAAACTCGCTGCCTACCTAACGCTCGTCGGATCATTTCTTTCTCTGTCGCTCGCGCACGCAAATCTCGTGTTCAAGTTTACTGTCTCTAACCCGCGCCTAGTGCTTGCGTCGGCTGCTCCTTGCTACTCGACCAAAACCGTTCGATATCTCTGTCTCTCTCTCTTCAATTGAACTGTACGGTCGAATATCTGATGTGCTTCTGTTTTTTGGATCTGTTGTTCGTTCTCTACTTATTTTTTTTTCTTTTTAACTTGAAACCTTTTCTATATTCTTCTTAATACAGTACTTCTTACGTGCAAGTCCATCGTTTTTTATATCTTTATCTTAATTCTTTGCTTAAGTACTTTTAATATCAATCTTTCACTTGTTCATATCTTGTCTTACGTTTTCTTGTAAAAAACTCATTCTTAGAGTTTCCTTTAAACAAACTCGCTTTTCATATTAACCTTTTATTTTTTCAATCTCTTCTTACGTTTTAGTAAAAAAAAACGCTTTTCTCATATGGATCTTCCGTTGTTTAAAATCTTTTCTTAGGTTTTTCTTGTAAAAAAACTCATTCTTAGGTTTTCTTTTTCAAAAACTCGCTTTTCATGTTAACCTTTTGTTTTTTAAACCTATTCTTACGTTTTAGTTTTAAAAAACGCTTTTTTCATATGGATCTTTCGTTGTTTAAATCTTTTCTTACGTTTTAGTTAAAAAAAACGCCTTTTTTTTATATGGATCTTCCGTTGTTTAATTCTTTTCTTACGTTTTAGTTTAAAAACACGCTTTTTCATATGGATCTTTCGTTGTTTAAATCTTTTCTTACGTTTTAGTTAAAAAAAAACGCTTGTTTCATATGGATCTTCCGTTGTTTAAATCTTTTCTTACGTTTTAGTTTAAACAGCGTTATTTTCATATGGATCTTTCGTTGTTTAAATCTTTTCTTACGTTTTAGTTTTAAAAAACGCCTTTTTTTCATATGGATCTTCCGTTGATTAAATCTTTTCTTACGTTTTAGTTTAAAAACACGCTTTTTCATATGGATCTTTCGTTGTTTAAATCTTTTCTTACATTTTAGTTTAAAAAAAACGCTTGTTTCATATGGATCTTCCGTTGTTTAAATCTTTTCTTACGTTTTAGTTTAAAAAGCGTTATTTTCATATGGATCTTTCGTTGTTTAAATCTTTTCTTACGTTTTAGTTTTAAAAAACGCCTTTTTTCATATGGATCTTCCGTTGTTTAAATCTTTTCTTACGTTTTAGTTTAAAAACACGCTTTTTCATATGGATCTTTCGTTGTTTAAATCTTTTCTTACGTTTTAGTTAAAAAAAACGCTTGTTTCATATGGATCTTCCGTTGTTTAAATCTTTTCTTACGTTTTAGTTTAAAAAGCGTTATTTTCATATGGATCTTCCGTTGTTTAAATCTTTTCTTACGTTTTAGTTTAAAAACACGCTTTTTCATATGGATCTTTCGTTGTTTAAATCTTTTCTTACATTTTAGTTTAAAAAACGCCTTTTTTCATATGGATCTTCCGTTGTTTAAATATTTTCTTACGTTTTAGTTTAAAAACACGCTTTTTCATATGGATCTTTCGTTGTTTAAATCTTTTCTTACGTTTTAGTAAAAAAAAACGCTTGTTTCATATAGATCTTCCGTTGTTTAAATCTTTTCTTACGTTTTAGTTTAAAAAACGCTTTTTTCATATGGATATTTTGTTGTTTAAATCTTTTCTTACGTTTTAGTTTTAAAAAACGCCTTTTTTCATATGGATCTTCCGTTGTTTAAATCTTTTCTTACGTTTTAGTTTAAAAAAACGCCTTTTTTTCATATGGATCTTCCGTTGTTTAAATCTTTTCTTACGTTTTAGTTTAAAAACACGCTTTTTCATATGGATCTTTCGTTGTTTAAATCTTTTCTTACGTTTTAGTTTTAAAAAACGCCTTTTTTCATATGGATCTTCCGTTGTTTAAATCTTTTCTTACGTTTTAGTTTAAAAAAAACGCCTTTTTTTCTCATATGGATCTTCCGTTGTTTAAATCTTTTCTTACGTTTTAGTTTAAAAACACGCTTTTTCATATGGATCTTTCGTTGTTTAAATCTTTTCTTACGTTTTAGTTTAAAAACACGCTTTTTCATATGGATCTTCCGTTGTTTAAATCTTTTCTTACGTTTTAGTTTAAAAAGCGTTATTTTCATATGGATCTTTCGTTGTTTAAATCTTTTCTTACGTTTTAGTTTTAAAAAACGCCTTTTTTCATATGGATCTTCCGTTGTTTAAATCTTTTCTTACGTTTTAGTAAAAAAAACGCTTTTTTCATATGGATCTTTTGTTGTTTAAATCTTTTCTTACGTTTTAGTTTTAAAAAACGCCTTTTTTCATATGGATCTTCCGTTGTTTAAATCTTTTCTTACGTTTTAGTTTAAAAAAACGCCTTTTTTTCATATGGATCTTCCGTTGTTTAAATCTTTTCTTACGTTTTAGTTTAAAAACACGCTTTTTCATATGGATCTTTCGTTGTTTAAATCTTTTCTTACGTTTTAGTTTTAAAAAACGCCTTTTTTCATATGGATCTTCCGTTGTTTAAATCTTTTCTTACGTTTTAGTTTAAAAAAACGCCTTTTTTTTTTCATATGGATCTTCCGTTGTTTAAATCTTTTCTTACGTTTTAGTTTAAAAACACGCTTTTTCATATGGATCTTTCGTTGTTTAAATCTTTTCTTACGTTTTAGTTTAAAAACACGCTTTTTCATATGGATCTTCCGTTGTTTAAATCTTTTCTTACGTTTTAGTTTAAAAAACGCCTTTTTTCATATGGATCTTCCGTTGTTTAAATCTTTTCTTACGTTTTAGTTTAAAAAAACGCCTTTTTTTCATATGGATCTTCCGTTGTTTAAATCTTTTCTTACGTTTTAGTTTAAGAACACGCTTTTTCATATGGATCTTTCGTTGTTTAAATCTTTTCTTACGTTTTAGTTTAAAAACACGCTTTTTCATATGGATCTTTCGTTGTTTAAATCTTTTCTTACGTTTTAGTTAAAAAAAAACGCTTGTTTCATATGGATCTTCCGTTGTTTAAATCTTTTCTTACGTTTTAGTTTAAAAAGCGTTATTTTCATATGGATCTTCCGTTGTTTAAATCTTTTCTTACGTTTTAGTTTAAAAAAACCCCTTTTTTCATATGGATCTTCCGTTGTTTAAATATTTTCTTACGTTTTAGTTTAAAAACACGCTTTTTCATATGGATCTTTCGTTGTTTAAATCTTTTCTTACGTTTTAGTAAAAAAAACGCTTGTTTGATATGGATCTTCCGTTGTTTAAATCTTTTCTTACGTTTTAGTTTAAAAAACGTTTTTTTCATATGGATCTTTCGTTGTTTAAATCTTTTCTTACGTTTTAGTTAAAAAAACGCTTTTTTTCATATGGATCCTCCGTTGCTTAAATATTTTCTTACGTTTTAGTTTAAAAACACGCTTTTTCATATGGATCTTTCGTTGTTTAAATCTTTTCTTACGTTTTAGTTAAAAAAACGCTTTTTTCATATGGATCTTTTGTCGTTTAAATCTTTTCTTACGTTTTAGTTAAAAAAAACGCTTTTTTCATATGGATCTTTCGTTGTTTAAATCTTTTCTCACGTTTTAGTTTAAAAAAACGCCTTTTTTCATATGGATCTTCCGTTGTTTAAATCTTTTCTTACGTTTTAGTTTAAAAACACGCGTTTTCATATGGATCTTTCGTTGTTTAAACCTTTTTTTACGTTTTACTTAAAAAAACGCTTGTTTCATATGGATCTTCCGTTGTTTAAATCTTTTCTTACGTTTTAGTGTAAAAAACGCTTGTTTCATGTTGATCTTTCGTTGTTTAAATCTTTTCTTACGTTTTAGTTTAAAAAAACGCCTTTTTTCATATGGATCTTCCGTTGTTTAAATCTTTTCTTACGTTTTAGTTTAAAAAAGCGCATTGTCATATGGATCTTTCGTTTTTTAAATCTTCTCTTACGTTTTTCTTTTAAATAAACTTCTTTCACGTGGATCTTACGTTTTTATATTTTTTCTTACGTTTTAGTTTTACTTAACTCTTGTAATCTAGAAAGTATTATCATCAGAAACTACCATAAATAGAATGAGCATTTTTTCTTTAGAATTCATAGCTTATGTTAAAATTTGTAGCATTTTTATGTACTTATTATTAAATACTATGTTTGTTCAATAGAGAGGACGAAAACGACGATGTATTGGAAATTAAGTAGTTTAATAATAGATACTCACTGTTTTTGTTGTTTTCTCTGCGTTATAATGCGACCCTAAAGTCTCTTGTTATTTTCCATTAATGGTATGTTATAGATTTTAACGATACAAGTTTGATTATGAGCATCTTCACGATATGAGTTTGATTGCCGAAACGAGGCTGTGAGCCGAGTTTTGTGGCAACCAAACGAGTTTCGTTAAGATGCTCATAAGCAAACGTGTATTTTTCAATATTTTATCTTCATCAACAAATTCAGGCATTTGCCAGTACATTGCAAAGTTTAAATTTCCCGGAGGAAAAATATTCTTTTGCAACCTAAAAATAAATATTTCTAAACAATTGTTTTCTTCGTAATTCGTATTTTGTTCTAAATGTTTCTGTTCAGCTATTAATTATTACTTATAGCAAAAGAGTTAGAAATCGCCGCTCTAATAATAACCATCCACTGTCACTCGTTATCGTGATTTACCGTATTGTACATTTCGCATTTGCAAATTTTAAATTTTCTACCATTCGTGCCCATTGCATGTTATTCAAAGCTAGCCATGTTCACAACCTGACATCTGTCTTGCAATGCCTGAACTATATGTGCGCTATTTGTGTGGAAATTGTATCAGGTGTCTACAAAACCAGCATGAATCTCCAACAATTGCCATTGTAATATTCACCCTAAAAAACTTATTCTCAAAAAGTAAACGTCAGAATAGCTCAATGAGGTCTTAAATTTTAAGATCAAAAATCGTATTTTCCTCTCTTCTCGTTTACAGAATACAGAATAGTAAACATAAAAAGAAGTAAATGAAAATTGACTGCAATAGCTTATAACAAGGGACAAATACTGATTTCTTGCAAAAACATTTCTTGCAACCGTTTTCAAACACATTACTTTTAATACCAAAAGCTGTCATTGGAATTGACGTTTCCCTTACGGATACGAGTACAAGAACGTATATGTCGCTAGGCGACACTTTTAATTCCTAGGTTTAAAAGTACTTTTACGTCTAAGGAATGTTCTACTTGGTCGCCTATAGACACAGACACGCATATGACTGTAGACACAACATTCACAACACAACACAGGTGCGATGCTCCTTCGCTACAGGCTGCCACACAGAAGTACAATGACCTCTCGCTCCGGCTGTAGATCTTCCACATGGGTGGGCAGCAGACGAGTAGGGCACCCTGCAGTCTTTTATTCGTAATTAAATATTTAATGTGAAATTAACATGAAACGTGAATCACACGCCTTGCAAATTTTCACTCACGTTTACAGCTCGACTTTTTTCACGTCACGTGCCTATTCCTAACAGATAGTGACTAAATATTCAGCAAAACAATTTGGAAACAAAGGGATACCAGTGAAAGAGTGAAATGTTGTCATGTCAATATGTGACCGACTACCATGGTGTAAAACAAAAGTGGATTTTGTTTTTAATATAATACGTATTGGTTAAAAATATATGTTCACGTGTATTGACAAGTTAAAGCGAATTAGTGTATTAATTATTTTCTTCCAAATTAATAGAAACTTTCAATTAATATTTTAAAATTATTAGTCAGTATTATGCAATTGCATGTTCGTAGTAACATTTAGAACCTGTTTTTTTTTTGTATTCACTAGGATTATTGTAATATTATTAGCATACTTATTGAATTAGTTGTATTCTGACATATACATTGTTTTAGGTGCTAAATTCGTACGATTTCAATAAAAAACACAAGAAAGCATCAATAAAACCTCTAAACCTGACATGCTTGCTGCGTCTGTCCGCATCACAAATGTCCGAACATGGCTTTAAGGACAGCCTCATTGATAACGTGTACTCGCTTCTGCTGGAATATTTGGCATCACAGTCGCATTCGGTTGCTTTTCCAGATTTATCCCTATTTTTGCATCATTCAAGTAAGTAGTTAAAAATGAAAACTGTTTTAAAATAAATATTGCCACTTTACAGATAAAACAATTTATCAACAAATGCTCAATAGCCAATTACAATAAAAAAATGAAGCAGGTCCTGGACAAAATCAAGCAGAACAACGATTTCATAGAAAGGGAACGTAAAAACCTCGCGTTTTAAGTTAACTGAGCACAGCAAGATTGATGCTTGGGAAACGGGAGTGAGGAACAAAGGAACGCCTCTTGCCACCTTCTATGAAAGCTGGAATAAGTTACGGACCATCAAGAAGAACAAAGAGGCCACTAATACGGATAAGCTTGGTGATTACAATCTTCCCTCAGTAAAGAGGATAAAGAAAGACGTTGGGGACAAGGGCCAAAAGGAGCCTGCCAATCCATTCCCAAGTGACAGTGACTCAGATGCTGAGATTCGTTTTGGGGATGAGAGTGGAGAGAGCGACGATAAAAAGAAGAGTAAAAAGAGGAGGAAAAAAGAAGACCAAAAAGAGCGCTAGTACTGTGGATGAAATCGAAGATATTGATGATGGAGGTCAGCAAGATGTCGTTGAAGATTTCAATCTTGCCGATTGGTGATCTGCTGTGTTGATTAGAACCTGTATATAATTTTTATTATAACTACTGTATTTGTTTAATAAATGTATTTTGTTTATGGACTGATTTAACAGCAAGAAAACTATCTAGAAAAATGTTTGCTCCATGGCAGCCAGCAGTTCTCACACTTTTGAATTTTTGTACCAGTCGCTACAATTCTGTAAACTTGGTGGTACTACAAAAATATGACTAATATTGTTGTGGAGCCTTCTCAGTTTTTCCGTTATTTGGAAAATTCCTGATTGCCAGCTCGCCTTGGAATTTAATGGACTGTATGAATTGTAGGTTTCACTGAATTATACACACGTTGAAAAGCCGGAAATATGTTACTTTATTAGCAATAAACAACACATTGAACGTTTGAACATTTACAAGAGTTAGCTTTCGGAGTGCGGACCGGTTCGCATGCTGCCACGTTGACAGATGGAACGTAAGTGCGGTGAACGGCGAGGCAAAGCACGCTCGACCCTCTACTGCGCACAGTATTGATTCAGAATGCAAGAGAGGCGGCAAAAGTTTATAAAGTCCTTAACATACCGCCCGCCTTGGAAAGGGTAACCTTTCAAATAAACCAGTACAGAGTTGACATGTAAAAGCTAGAGTAAAACATGTAACATGAACACACATATATACAAAGCATAATAGTACATGGATCTTAATCTAGTACAAGAAAACCCGAACAATGGGGAGCCAAAAGGCTTTACGAAAACTGCGCTGAACGCTAACGCACTAGTTCACAACACTAGGTAGCGGGCACAATTTAGCGAAGGATCGCTTCACGATCCCTGACACAGTGTTCACTGACCGCACACGCGTAACGCAGTCAAGGCCAGGGTGCAGCTCGGTGACCCGGCCTAACCTCCACTTCAGAGGGGGTAGATTGTCATCCTTGATGAGGACCATGGAACCAGGCTGGAGGTCCGAAAGATGCGTGCGCCATTTGGTGCGCTGTTAGAGTTCCGAGATGTACTCTTTACTCATCTCTTCCACACATTCTGGTGAAGTTGTTGTATTCTCTGGTATTTAGACAGCCGAGACTCGGCTATCTCAGTAACGTTGGGATCAGCAGTGACACCAACGGACGACCAATCAGGAAATGAGCAGGAGTCAAAGGCTGAAGGTCGTTTGGATCAGAGGACAAAGGGGACAGGGGTCGGGAGTTTAAGGTCGCTTCCACCTGTGGCCAACAAAGTGCTAAATTCATCATAATTTAGACTAGCGTTACCTATAACGCGACGTATGTGATGTTTGGAGGACTTGATTCCGGCCTCCCACAATCCGCCAAAGTGGGACTGTGCGCGGGTATAAAATGCCAAGCTACTCCGTCGTTCGCGACTGATTCGGAAATAGAAGGGTTTTGTTCGCGAGAAAATTGCCTAATTCGATTAACTCGGAATTAGCGCCTACAAAGTTAGTGCCCGTTGTCTGAGTAGACATGGAGCGGTTTGCCTCGTCGAGCCACAAACCGGCGAAAAGCCATTAAGAAGGCTTCAGTAGAAAGATCAGCGACCAATTCAAGGTGCACTGCCTTTGTGACGAAACAAACGAATAGACAAGGTAGGACTTTACTAGTTTAGAACCACGTCCTTTGCGATCCTTTATCATGAAAGGTCCACCATAATCAATACCCAGTCGTATGAAATGGGGGCGATGATTGAGTACGAGAGGCTGGCAGATCTCCCATTATGGGTTCGGTTAACTTAGGAGAAAATCTAAAACACCGTAAGCATTGATGAACCACTTGCTTGACGATATTTCTGCCAGAGGTGATCCAATATCGTTTTCTGAGATTAGCTAACAGCATTTGAGGTCCGGCATGGAGAAGCCGAAGATGCTCATGCGATACTAGGAGTTTGGCGAATGGATGTTTGCCAGAAATCACTAGAGGAAACTTCTTGTCAAAGGGTAATTGAGAGTTGTGGAGCCTACCACCAACTCTTAGCAGTCCCTCGGAATCCAGAAAGGGATTCAGGGATATCAAAGCAGAAGATTGTTTCACAGGCTTGCTCTGTGACAACAGTTTAAGTTCGTCAGGAAATGACTCTCGTTGTGAAAAGCTTGCAAGCCTTACAAAGGTTGCTTGCAGTTCATCTGTAGAAAGGGGACCAGAAAGACGATCAGCCTTAGGGGCTCGCGCATTGTTATGAAAACGAAAGCAATAAGCTATAACTCGTAAGCGAGCAAAGCTTGAATACTGATTGAACGGAAATGGTTCAACAGAGGTTACAGGAAGACTCTGAACTTCTTTTTTGAATTCTGGAAGCTCAGCACGAACATGTTTGGAAGTAGGCCAAGAGGCCTCACCTTCGCTTAGCCAGGTGGGACCATGCCACCAAAGGCTCAATTCTTTCAAACCTAAAGGGGTGATTCTCCTAGTGAGAAGATCAGCAGGATTAGACGTTGTGGGAACATGCCGCCAAGTGGCATCAGAGGTGAGTTGCTGAACATCAGCAACTCTGTTGCACACAAAGGTCTTAAGAAGATTTGGACTGGTTTTCAACCATCCTAGCACTATTGTGGAATCCGTCCACAGACCGATTCTAGATATGGGCAAATCAAGTGCCTTTATGACTTGCACGGAAAGTTTGCTTAGAAGAACAGCTCCGCAGAGCTCGAGCTTCGGGATTGTCAAGGGCTTTAAAGGGGCTACCTTGGCCTTGGAACAGAGAAGGTGAACCTGTACTTCCCCTTCCTGATTCTTGGAACGTAGGTATATCGACGCACCGTAACTATTGTTAGAGGCGTCGCAGAAACCATGGAGCTCTATCTCGACCACGCTCCGACAGAGGACGTGACGAGGAATTGCTAAGTCATTGAGCATGAGAAGCTCACTGCGATAGGTTAACCATTTTTCTTGTATGGCTTTAGGAACGGGTTCATCCCAATCCAGCTTTTCCATCCAAAGCTGTTGCAAAAGAACCTTGGCACCCATGGTGCATGGACTTAGAAGACCCAACGGGTCGAATATCTGCGATATTTCAGACAAGATGCTACGCTTGGTAGCCTTACTACTTGTAGAATTTGAAATATGGGATATTTCAGACAAGCTGCTACGATTGGTAGTCTTACCACTTGTAGAATCTGAAATATTGAACATGGAAGTAGGCCAAGATGCCTCACTTTCGCTTAGCCAGGTGGGACCGTGCCACCAAAGGCTTGACAGACCCAGCGGGTCAAGTATCTGGGAAATTTCAGACAAGCTGCTACGATTGGTAGCCTTACTACTTGTAGAATCTGAAATCTCGGATATTTCAGGCAAGATGCTACGCGTGGTAGCCTTACTACTTGCAGAATCTGAAATATTCTCTACTGATAAGAATCCTTTCTGAGCGATTTGCAATGAATCACCCAATACCTCTACAGGTTCCTTGAGAGGGATAGAGACAACGAATCGACCATTCGCTTCTCGTTGCGTATTTTGCACGAAATGTGCCTCACAGGCGTTCTCTTCATTTGTGCGGACCTTTTCCTCTGGGTAATGTTCGAGTTGCCAAAACCTAGCAATGGGATCAGAAGCATCCTCGATCGTGCTAAGATTGCACTGTACAGGGTACGCAGAAGGGGGGCCTGTAGGGCCAGAAACAATCCAACCAAAACGAGTTTTTTGGAGGATGGGAAGATTTGGGCCTAGACCAATTTGTCCAATACAAAGGAGCTGCCAGAAAATGGGCGAACCAATCAGAATGTCGATGGTGCCCGGTTGGTCGTAGGACAGATCTGATAACTTGATGTTATCAGGAACCTTGAAACTGTTTCGCTGGACGCGAAAACTTGGGGTAACACCCGTAATCTCATCGAGAACAAGACAGGATAGGCCAATGCCGTATGAAGTGTGAGGGGCTTGCAGCTTGATATCACACCTAGCCTTGATTTGAGAAGTGGCTTTACTTAAGCCAGAAACAGTAACGTTGACTTCGCGAATTGGAAGCTTCAACCTTTTACACAAATCTGAACGTATAAAGTTCGATTGGGAACCGGAATCCAACAGGATTCGCACAACGTGAGGCGTACCATCATCAGCGATGAGTTTAGCGGTAGCCGTAGGTAAGAGTACCTGCAAAGCATTCGAACAGAATGCAGAAATCGATTGATTTAGCTCAACAGGGGTTTCTGCCGACATCGCAGATCCTGGTTGACTAGAAGAAGCATTTTGAGGTTTATCCTCATGAAGAAGTGTGTTGTGCCTTGATTTGCACTTTCTACACGTATGTTTGGAGCTACAGAGGCTCGATAGGTGACCCTGAGTTAGGCAATTAAAGCATACACGGAGCTCTTTTGCCTTTGAATTTCTGTCAAGTGAAGACAGCTTGACAAACTTATCGCATTTGTACAAGGAATGAGATCCTTTACAAAGTGGACACGAAGGGGTACCTGACACAAATGATTTCGAATGTACCTTGGAAGACTTTTCGGGTACAAGCTTACTATCTTTTACCTCTAGAGTTTCTAGAAGATTTGCTGTATTTTGTAAGAATTCCTTGAACTCATCAAGATTAGGCAGGTCAGAACTTGACCGGTTTCTAAGGACCTCCCATTCACGAAATGTAGTGGGGTCCAGTTTTTTAGAAACTACATAAATTATAACAAAATCAAGAAGCTCGCTTTTGGTTGCTAATGATTTGATTGCTGCAAAATGTGTGAATAACATATCGCTAATCGTACGTAATTTAGTTGCAGATTCCTTACTGCACGATTCAAGTTCAAAAATAGCATTGAGGTGGTTATGAATCAGAATTTTTGGATCATTGTAACGATTACACAATGCATCCCAAGCCAGAATATAATTATTCGCAGTAAACTCTAAACTTTTTATAATTTGGCTTGCATCACCCTGTAAACTAGCCTTTAAGTAATGCAGCTTTTGAATATTAGTTAACGCTTGATTCTCATGAATTAAACTAATAAAAATCTCACGAAATTCCATCCATTCTGACACGTTCCCTGAATATTTGGGAATCGAAATGGTAGGAAGCCTAAACGATGGCGTATTACACTGCGAGCTGCAGTTTGAATGCCCTGATCTTAAGCTACCAGCAGGCGATCCAGAACGATCTAATGCAACATCAGACTGTTTGTTGTATTCATTAATCAAATATTCAGCTTGTGAGATTGCACGAAAATAAGAGTTTTCAAATTCGACTTGTTGCTGCATTTCAGATTCTGTATCCTTACTGGTGTCTAAAATTTGTTCATGAACCTCATAATATTCTGATAACACGGTGGCTATAGCATCCAATCTTTTTTGCAATTCAATAATTTGAGTACTAGGTAAAAATTGATCTTCATCATGAATTTTTTGCAAAGATTGCACGTGACTTGCAAAACGCGTAAGCTTGCCTTTGATAGAGCCACGTACTCTTACAAGCGGATCCATAATTGTTGAAATTAAAACAATTTAACGGATAGAACTAACTTTTCGTACGCCACTGGCGTGAATTTTGTACGCTTCTGGTACGCGGACCCAACGGGTCAACTATCTGTGATATTTCAGGCAAGATGCTACGTTTGGTAGCCTTACTACTTGCAGAATCTGAAATATTCTTTAATGATAAAACCTTTCGCACGCCTCTGGTACGGAATTTTGTTTACAACGCAGACAGCGCTTGATAACAACGCGAGAAACTTGTCGCTAACGACGCAGAAAACGACCCTGGTACAACGCGAGATGATTCACTTGTGACCGCTTCGACTGCAGTATGAAACATGCAGGGGATATCGCTAACAAACGTAATAGCTTGGCATTTCACGCAATTAAAATGTTTATATGACTCATAAACCATTTGTTTACGCAATAATACGCAGCTGAAATTATGCACATGTATAACACAGATGATAGAAAACCAAATATTCATGCATAGGAAATCACAAAAATAGGAAATTAGGCTTACATTGATATTGGTGTATGTGCCGCATTGCCGGTTTTCCTCGTTGCTGTGGTTCGTACTACCGTCTCGCCTGCAGCTGCAATGCCCACGTGCACGAACTTGGCGCCAAACTCGGCGTTTGGCTATCTCGCTCTCACGTTGATAGCACCGTATGCTGTCTTCCTTCCTCTCGCTAGGAATGAATTTAACACGATTGAAACTGCTTGTACTTGCCAATGACCAATGTTGTCGAATGCTGTCGCTGTTGATTGGACTCGCAATGACCTAATGTGGTTTAATCCTGGCTCTGTAGGACCAATGTTGTGGAGCCTTCTCAGTTTTCCGTTATTTGGAAAATTCCTGATTGCCAGCTCGCCTTGGAATTTAATGGACTGTATGAATTGTAGGTTTCACTGAATTATACACACGTTGAAAAGCCGGAAATATGTTACTTTATTAGCAATAAACAACACATTGAACGTTTGAACATTTACAAGAATTAGCTTTCGGAGTGCGGACCGGTTCGCATGCTGCCACGTTGACAGATGGAACGTAAGTGCGGTGAACGGCGAGGCAAAGCACGCTCGACCCTCTACTGCGCACAGTATTGATTCAGAATGCAAGAGAGGCGGCAAAAGTTTATAAAGTCCTTAACAAATATAATTTTCAAAATGTGGTCATAATAAAATGAGTGTTAATTTTTAACTCACAAAAAGTGAATCTAGTATTAAGGTACTATCTTAAATATAAAATTACAGCATCTTTTAAAATTAAAAAAAAAACTTCAATAGTAATTACTTTTAAAAATAATTTCAGCAAAATTAAATGATTTTGTAGCAATATTTATAGTATATATTCAGCAAATTTTCAAGAAGAGGCTAGCAAATGTTACTAACCACTCACTGTGGGTTTATAAGTCATCTTCGATTGCGACCCATGCAGGTGACTAGCCGAATCTGTTGATGGAGGAGGAATGCCCTGACACAGGAGTCACTACCACCAAAGGTGTTTGTATGGTTCCAGAGAGCGTAAGATGTCCAGTTGTGATGTTCGAACTCACTGTCTGTCGATTGGATATGCAAGCACTAACAGCTGGCCACTCACTCTGTAGGGGGACATGTTTTGGACAGGCAATCATTTTATTTTATTATAAATTTACACCCATTTACAGCAAATCTTTGAGCAAAATTTCAGTACATTCTTCTTAAGTTGATAGTAAAATGTTATTAATTTTGCTATGAATTGCACCTTTTTGACAAAGTCCCTAGTAAATTATCAGCTAGCGTTATAATCAGCTAGTGTTATAATCGGAATTTTGAATTTTTAGTTGCTTATTTTAAATTTGACCAAAATTCGCTACATTTAGATTGAAACTAGATTGCCTTAGGTAAAGCTCAAATGCCCAGGGGTTCGTTGTACTCAAATGTATAAAATGCAGGAATAACACGATGTTGGAATAAATTGTATAATGTGTTTAGATATATACAAAATAAGTCGTAATTTAATAAAGTGTAATACCGGGTGTCTGTTCTCAAACTCAAACATAGGAATCTAACATTGCATTGAACGTTTGTTTTATTCCTGCTCGCCAATTCAACTTACAGGAAAGGTAATGGTATCAATAGAAAGATAAAATTATTGCACATCAAATGATACTAGTAATAATATTTACTGGTATAGTATAGAAATATTGGAAAAATATCTAAAAACCAAATGCAGAATGTTGATTGCCTATGTTCGACTTTGAGAGTGGATACCCAGTATACATAAATGGAATAAAATAAATTTTCCTTCGACGCCGGCGTTTTGATATTTCGGGGACGTTCGGCAACCCACATTGCATGCTGGCTTAGCCCGGTTGCTTTCCTTGAATTCTCTCAAAGAACGTTCGAAGACGATAGGTGTAGGCACAGCATAGGGAGACCAGCAAAACCACTCTCGATAAAATCCAAAGTAAAGATGTGGTAACGCATTAGCTGCTGCGCACCTAAGCCGCAATGTTTTCAGCTGCTCGAGCATCAGTTTGGCACAGCGTGGCAAGTCGGTCGATTCAGAGCCGTAGTAGTATTATTTACTTTTGCGATTTGCGGACCGTGCAGTTGTATTTATTATTAAAAATGCTTATGCAAAAGAATACGATGAATTGGATGACACTTCCCTATTTTGTTACATAAAAGCATATAACCATTCAGAAAATATTTTAGGTAATTTATATATGCCAAATTAAAATTTTTTAGATTTGAACGTATTATTTCAACAAAACTTCGAAACATTTGTTCCAAAACCCAACATTGTTCGAGATTTTGTAAATTTGTTTAACAATATACCATTTACACATCCTTGCAAACATTTTCAACGAGAATATGTTATTAAGTTGTACGCCAGAATTAGAATATTGTTACGTTTTACGTTTCGGGCTATTTAAAAATTATACGCCGCTTCTTGTACATGCATTTATTTACAACGATTTATCTTAACTATTTACAAAGCAACTATTAAACGCGGACACAAATTATTTATAAACTACCGGAACTATTTCTAACAACGATACACTTATTTATTTATATTGCAGGACTTAACATTAATGATTTATATGGTTTTATTTATTTTATGCGCGTTATTTATGTGGCAGCTTTATGCTTTCGAGCTGGATCAGAACTGCCCGCTATTCCTGCGGGCGCGTATTTATATTGCCGGATAATTCCTTCTGGAAAACGTTTCGACCATTCCGGCAACTCTGGTGTGTCACGCGTATTAATCACCGAGGCCGCTGACTCATCCGTCGCACCTGGCTCCAAGGTCGTTTTTCGAATATTCAGGCCACCGACTCACGCGTCTGCAACGGCCTGATCCCAAGGTCGTTACAATATTTTATACATTAAAAAACGTTTATGTAAATTTTAAATTACCCAGGTCAAATAAAAAATTAATATGAAAACATAATTAATTAATATTAAGTTATTTGGAATTATTTTGATTTATTTAAAATGTAATCTTAGTATTAAATATAAAATGTTGAAAAACTTCCATTGTTTTTTTTTGTCCCAGATTTACATCCAGTAATTTTGGACTATAACTATTAGAAAATCATTAGTAAATATGTTAAATATGTTATTTAAAGATATTACATGTACAAGAAAAAGATTTTAAACTAAATTTATTAGAATCCATAGAAATGATCAAATCTAATAAAAGTTCTGACAATATTCTAAATGACCAGTGCATCCTGTATAGTTAATTGTTATAATCCGTTTAAGGTTAAAAAATCTACTTAATTAAATAACCTTATTATTACTAAGAGTACACCAGAGTATGTCAACATAAATTCGTTTATACTAATCGTCACATCATTTGGGAAATTAAATTAATTTTGTACAAGTTTCGTTACATCAATGCGAGTTTTGTTAATTCGGCATATGTCCAACGAAAATTCCTAATACGGCTCTGTCTGCTTTTGCTGCTAGACCACTCCTGCTGGGTCGACCAGTCTCCTTATGGTGTGGTAGGGGTAAGAACGAAGGTCACAAAAATTTCCCTTCTGAACCACAAATCACCGACATTTAAGTAATTTTGCTGGTCTCCTTATGCTGTGGTGTAGGTGCTCTGTAGCTCCGATGTCCTGGAGCTGACAGATCTGAAGCAGAGTATACAGGGTGATTCACGAATAGTGTCTGATTTAGCGCCTTTATTCCTGCAACAAAAATTACTCTCTCCTAGAATACTTCGCTGTTTTTCAATTTGAATACAAGTTTATTATCATGATTTCAGAAAAATTAAACAAAAGTGTCAATCAAATTGTATTTCAGAAAAAACGGTGCTAAATCCGACACTATTTGTGAATCACCCTGTATTTAAGCCATCTCTAAGATGGCGCTTGTTTGCTATTATTTTACGGGCGGTTAAATTCAATTGAATGGAGTTTCTAGCAAGATCAGAAACCGACCAGTGACAGAGGAGAATATTAGGAAAGTGGGGGCCAGGCGCCAGAGGCGACCTGGTAATCAGAATGGGGTTCAGGACTCAAGTGTTTTAAAGTGACTACCGAGTCTCTTTTTATACTCTTCTGCCGCCTCGTTATCGGCCCATTTCTAGAGGGGTTGGAGACGGAACTGCGTGGCGTACTAGTTTACGTTACGTCTGCGCATAGCGGCTAAGATCACCTTATCGAGAATCCGAACGCTATGGAGATGTGGATAAAGATTTAAGTAATCTAGTTTTGAAATACTTTTACTCCGCCCGCGTACAAGTAGATTAGATTAGATTAGATTTAGATTCCACGACTGTCTTTTGCTGGCATGCGCACGTCAGCCCTTTAGGCTTTTTGTACTGTCGGGAGTTTTCAAGTTAGCAGGCCGACATCTGTATCTTTTACTAGATTTGCAATGTCCCCTATTAGCTTGCGGTTGTCAATAGAGTTAAGGCTCCAATCGAGTTGGTGTCTTTTACGCTCTAATGCTGGGCATTCAAAGAGGATATGATAGGCTGTTTCATCATCCTCTTGGCATAGTCTGCAAACAGGTTCATCTCTATAGATATTGATCCTGTGCATAAATTCTCTGAATGCTCCAGTGCCTGTTAGTAGACTGACTACTTGCTTGATTCGAGTTTTGTTCAGTCTCAACAGGGTTTTGGTGGCTTGTGGATTCGGAGTTTTTAGCAATCTTTTGCAGTGTGTTGCTTGATTGTAGTTTCTCCACTTTAGTTGGTGTGTGGTGTTGACCCATTCATTAATAGCTGAGCGGGCTTGGTTTTTCTGAATCCTTAGACCAGGTTCTGGACCGGTCATTGCATTACGTACAAGTAACTAACATGTGAGCAAACGAAAATGAATCATCTTGGCTTTGAAAATTGAAACATATGTCGATTATTAATTCACATTATGTTGATCGAGAATGAAATACACATAAATAACCTAAACCATTGCATAAGTGTCACCGACTGCCATGTCAAAATTTTATTTGAAAATTCACAATAAAAACATCAATGATTTCAATTATAAAAACTATTTGTTCTTGATTAAACATGTGTACTTTAAAATTTGATAATTTAAACAACTTGACAGTTCTACTGTTACAATAACTGACATATTTAAATTAAAAACATCAGAAGTAATAGAGCACATGACTTAATTTTTTCAAAGCCAAGCTTGATTTCGTTTTTGTGTTACTTTTATGGCTAGTCTAAAAGTAACGCATTTACCTTGTTTGTCAAGTAACATAAGTTGTCACTTTTATGAGTTATGACGTTTTAAAATAAAATAGGTATATTACAGGAGAATAAAAAATCTGAAAAACCAAAAGCAAACGGTTATGAAGCAAAGGATAAAACTGGCAGAATCTTGAGTGCAGAAAATGAGATATTAGAGAGATGGAAGGAACACTTTGAAGAGCTCCTAAATCCATCAGGAGCTCAAGGCAAGAACAATGACGGCCATTTAAATATAACTACGGGACGCATTTATACATTTCGTAGGTATATGTATTTGCCACCTAGCGCAATTTCATTGGACAGAAGTGCGAAATCTATGTACGGAATGTAAATCGGTGCCAAATTTACATGCAGAATGTAACTGGTACGCGGCCTTGAAGTTGCAGCAAAAAACACGAATTTAACACCAATGTTTTTCCGAGTTTAAGTGTCCTGTGCTACATACCAAGGAAAACATGCAAATAATATGTTTATTAGTTTTATTACATAAAATATAGGGGCGAAGTTGTTCAGAAAAGGGAGGGAAAAGAAGCCAAAAACTAAAGTAAAAGAAGAAGGACGGACCGACGGAGGCAACCGCAAAGAAAAGGAATAATGAATTTGGGCATTTAGCACTAGCAACAGCAAATGTACAAGGTTTAAATAGGGAAGGAGCGGTTAAGCAAGTGATTACAGTAGCTAAAGGATATAACTTAGACATCCTGGCAATACAAGAGAGCAATATCAAAGGACAAAACGTAATGTTACTGGATAATTACATATGGATTAATGGAGGAGGAGTTCAAAACAGGTTTGGAACAGGATTTTTCATAAAAGAGTGATTGAAACATGTAACTATAGACTATAAGATTGTCACAGAAAGACTAAGCTACCTTAGGATACAAGGGGTATTTATTAAGTTTAGCCTACTAAATCTTTATGCGCCAACAGAGGTAGCGGAGGAAACAAACAAACTGGAATTTTATGAAAAAGTAGAAGAAACGTACAGTGCCATTCCAAATTTCGATGTTAAAATTCTGTTGGGGGATATGAATACGAAGATAGGCAGAGAAGAGAGAAACATTCCAATAGCCGGTAAAGAAAGCCTACATAAGCTAACCAACGATAATGGGCAGAAGTTAATAGAATTTGCGGCAAGAAATAATATGGTTATCAAAACGACTTAGTTGAAGCACAAGAACATTTATAAAGTAACATGGAGAAGAGCAGATGGGAAGGTGAATAATCAAATAGATCACATACTAATGGAAAAGAAACACTTCAACTGTATCAAAGATGCCTGTGTGTACAGAGGAGCAGACATCAGCTCAGACCATTTTCTGATAAAAGCACGAATAAGGCAAGTAGTTCCAACCGTTATGCAGAGGAAAAAGGAGAAGGAGGCAAGATGGACTATGGAAGCACTAAAATCAGAAGAAGTGCGGAAGTGCTACGAAAAAGTGGTTAACCAGGGCTTAAGCAACGAAGACCAGGAAGTATCTATTATAACGGACAGGTGGGAAGCGATTGTAGAAACAATAAAGCAAGGAGCACAAATCCTGACCAGTACAAGGAAATGAAGAAAGAAGAACTGGTTTGATGAAAACTGTAGGGAGGCAGTAAATGAGAAGAAGAAAGCTAGGATGGAAATGCTGAAAGAGGACACCGAAGAAACACAAAGAGTATATAAAGAAGCCACCAGGAAAGGAAAAGAGATATGTAGGGCTAAAAAAGAGAAGACATGCAGAAGAAAATCGAAAAGTTGGAAGAAAACCATCAAAGGAAGAAAATAAAAGAGTTTTATAAAGGACTAAAAGAGGTCAAAGAAGGCTATAAAAGTAAACCAATATGTTTTAGGAACGGTGCGGGGGAAGTAGTTTCAGAGGAAAGGGAGATACAGGACATATGGGTGGACCATTTTTAAAAAATATTAGAAACGAAACTAGGTGGGGAACGGAAAGGAGAGGATAGGATATATAGGAGTAATAATGACACAGCTTTAAGGGTACCTGACGTGGAAGAAACAAATAATATTATGGATAAAATGAAAAATGATAGAAGTCCAGGGAACGACGGGCTACCAATAGAACTTTTTAAATATGGTGGAAAGGATATACGGCAGAAGGTTTATGAACTCATAATCAGAATATTGCAAGAAAAAAGTATGCCCAAGGAATGGGAAATGGCAGTAGTAACACCAATCCACGAAAAAGGTAACAAACAGCTACCCGGAAATTACCGACTCATATTCCTGCTACCAGTAATTTACAAAGTGTTGACGAGTATAATCAAGATAAGGTTGGAAGAGGAAACGGAAAATAAAATTGGGTACTACCAGGCTGGCTTTAGGAGGGGAATCATAGATCAGTTATTCACAATGAAGCAAATCCAAGATAAACTAGATAAGAAAGGAAAGACTATACACGCCCTCTTCATTGATTATAAAAAGGCCTACGATACAATACTAAGGTCAGAAATCTATAAAGCACTGGCTTACCTAGAGTTGCCAAATGAGCTAATATCCTTAGTCCACATGACGCTAAAGAAAACTACCAATACAATTAAATACAACGGCCGAATTTCAAAGTAACACTGGTTTAAAGCAAGGGGACCTTCTATCCACTATTCTCTTCAACGCAATTCTAGAAGTTATAATAAGAAAAAGCAGAATTAATACAAGATACGTATAACGTGCTAAGAGACTCATACCAATGTATAGCATACGAGGACGATGTGGTCCTACTTGCCAAAACCAAAAAAGAGTTGAATAATTTAGTTAAAAACCTGGAAGGGAGCGCAAAAGAGTTTAGTATGAAGATAAATGAATTTAAATCACAGTACATGAAATTGGGAAAAAGGTAAAACCAATCAGGAGAAGATCTCAACATCACAAGCGGAGACAAACGATACCATTTCAAGGAAGTGCATAGTGTAAAGTACTTGGGGGTGGAGTTAGTAAATGATGGTAACAATACAGAGGAAATAGTGAATCGTCGTACTGAGGCCGGGTATAGGTGTATGGGAATTTATAAAGAAATGCTACAGTCAAAAAGTGTGTTGCGGAATGTTAAGGTGGCCGTACGCGCGAGGTTCGTTATTTGTGTATTAAATAATGACTAATTATTTTTTGTCATCCCATCCCGTCCCCGTCCCTTTCTCCGTCCCCGCCCTTTCCCCGACTCCTTCCCTTTCCCCGATTCCGTCCCCGTCCCTTTCCCCGACCCCTTCCCTTTCCCCGACTCCGTCCCCGTCCCGTCCCGCCCCAACCCGTCCCGCCTCGCCCCGTTCCCTCCCCCCTTTCATTCTATACATTTCCGTGCCGTCCCGTTCCGCCCCGTTCCCTCCCCTCCCATCCCATCCCATCCTTTCCCTCCCAGTCCCGTCCCGTCTCTTCCAGTACCGTCCCGTCCCGTCATCTCCTATTTTGACCTTCAGGGGGCATTTTCCAAAATGTGATTTTACAAAATTTCAACCCTTTTTTTACCTCGTTAGGGGTTGAATTTTCAAAAATCCTTTCTTAGCGGATGCCTACTCCCTGTGAGAAATCTGCCTGCCAAATTTCAAACGCCATTTTCGCAATCAACGTCTCAAAAAACCTCAATAACGACACCCATATCGAATTTTAGGCTTATTTACCCCATTTCACTCCCTAAGAGGTTGATTTTCGGAAAATCACGAAATACGTGTTTCCTTATTTGTTTTTAGTGGTACTCCTACGAAATTTCAACTCGAAATGTCCATTTAATATTATTTTTCCATATAAAATTGGAACCCCCTTCCTTATTCTTTGTATACAGCATAAAGGGAACCTCTGTGCAAAATTTCAGCTTTCTAGGTCCAAGGGTTGGGGCTGGGCGTTGATGAGTGAGTCGGGATTTTAATTTTTATACAATGAGTCCATAAAGTCTTGCACAAATTCATTATCGGAAAAACGCTCGAACATGTCAATTAGTATTTTTAGTTGCGCATTTTGTAAAGTAAAAAGTTAGTCCCAGGTAAGAGATATGACGTGATGTAGGTTTTTTTAAAATGGAACACTCTCTATATTGTACTATTTAGAATTTTACGTTGAAAACTGAACACTCTTTGTATAACCAACTATATCTCTAAATTCAGCGGTTTTCGAAATATTGACGTTTGAAAACATTGATATTGTTTTTTCTTACTTCCGGCCAATAAATTGACATTCCTCGTTGAATCGAAAAAAAGCATCAAGTGATAGCTCATAGAAAACTGAGATACGAAAGTGCAAGCCGTTTCGCTTTAATTGGAACCGTTTGGTTTTTACAGCTGCATAAATGTTCCAAATCTTCAATTTTCAAACGTCAATATTTCGAAAACCGCTGAATATAGAGATATAGTTGGTTTTACAAAAAGTATTCAGTTTTCAACGTAGAATTGGAAAATGGTACAATATAGAGGGTGTTCCATTAAAAACAACCTACATGACGTCATATCTCTTACCTGGGGCACCCTGTATACTAACTTTTTACTTTAAAAAATGCGCAACTAGAAATACTAATTGACATGTTCGAGTGATTTTCCGATAATGAAATATCTGAATTTTAAATGAATTTGTGCAAGACTTTATGGACTCGTATATATTGTAATGGTCTTAGGCAAATTAATGAACATTTCAATAATCACAGAGTTGAGGTGCAATGCTAAACTTAAATTTCAAATAATAAATGCATTGGTAAAGAGATACCAGTAATAATAAAGTAATTATTAAGTAAGGAGAGCAAATGGCAAGCTTGTTTTTCACAGGGGTCGAAGCTGACTATCAGATAAATTAAATAATAGGTTTGTGCATAATAAATAGCCGAACCGAAAGAAATTAATAGTCACAAAAAGGTTTGCTATGTGCAAGTAAAAGAAGCGTAGAATTCAATAAAGCTAGTCAGTGAAATTGGTGAGGATTCTAAAAAGGCAAAGAAGCCAGAATAAGATAACAATACATTGCGAAAGAGCAATCTGAAAAAGCAGGCAGGCGGACATGAGAAATCAATTAGAAAAGCAGGCAACAGGATATGAAGAAAGCAATTGAGAAGCAAGGAACTCTTAAAATAATCAGTATATTGAACGGTTGTGCAAAGCAAAGCAAATAATATAATGTGTTTGTGTATGTGGCGCAAAGAGACGATTTTAAATATAAGAAACAGACAATAAGTTTAGTTTATAAGAAATTTTAAAATCTAAAACTATGTTATCAAACTTTTTTTAGAACGTATTTAAATTAACCAAAACTTATTTCCGTTTATATTGTAACCATATGAATAGCTTTATTTTGTTTTAATAACGGGGAGAAAAAATGAATAATTAAATTAAGCGTGATAGTGTAAATTGTGCTCCACTTGAATTATATTTTTAATGCAATAAATGAGTATTTTTCAAGCCAAAAAGTATACTATTTTGTTGTGTGCATATCCGAGATTGAGTAGTATCGTTTGTGAAAGTTTCCGCCATCAAACAAAATTTTTTACGTGCCTCTCCGAGGACCCAGCAGCCGTTCCAGTTTGAGATTTCGACAGCTGCGTCCAGCTAAGATAAGGGTCCAGAGCCAGGGATCTGCACTGCGATACTTAGACCAGGACTGCAGGAGTGCTACCGGCAGGTTCAACAGCGAGGAAAGCCGCTCCAGGGCCAGAAACACCCCAGGTACTTGTCTTAGAACATCGGAGGAGCCGCCGTTATAAGGTACCCCAAAATTTACCAAAAATATAAGAGTAAGTGGTCGGATTACGACGTGCATATGAGAGGAGGCCTTACTGAGGAGGATTCGAGCATTTCCACTGCCACAGCGAAGGAGCAGTTTGAAAAATACGCGGTTTTCCAAATTTGAGGTTATGCGAAGGTGTACAATTGCGAGATCGAAACGGCGTCCCTTCTGACGTCACGAAATAAATTAGTGCCTGAAACAAAAGCTGATAATTACCGCCAAAGCGCGAAAATTTGAATAAATACCCTTTCGAATGTTTATAATTTCACTATTGCTTAACGTCAACAACGCAGTCTTGCACCCGCGAACCATTTTGTAAGTTTTTGACCGTATTGCAAACATTTAGCTACCATGCATTGAAACTAAATGCGGTAAACAAAGCAGTATCAGATAATTTGTAATTTCTCAATCAACTAAGAACCCACTTGAGTTAAGAAGCTTGTTGTTCTACTTGAGCTAGCGTTTTATTATAATTAATGGCAGGTAAATAAAATATTAAAAGGGCATATAACCATTTATTTTGGGCCGTAAATAAGTACAGCTCACATTTTAACCAGCCTAATAAATTGATAAAGGCAAAAGTTCGATCACAGTAAAATATTAAACAAAGCATTGTGCATAATGTATTTTGCTCTAACTTGCAATTAAATATTAATTAAGACCCAGTCATTAGAGAGCATCCATTGCAATATAGATACATAAAATAAAAGTAAAAAAATAACATAGCCGGGGTCGGTAGCTCAGTGGTAAGCATCCTGACTACAGATCTAAGGGTGGCTAGTTCGATTCCAGGTCCTGGTGATGTTTTCAAAAATAAAAAATGCAGAGAAAAGCCTCTACGGAATGCCATCATTCGGAAGCGATGTAAACCCATGGGTCCCATGTTACTACGATGTGTAGCATGTAAAAAATCCCTTGCTAAGGTTGGAACTTCTTAGTCGCGGTAAAATTCTAAGTCGGACTTTGACCGTATGACTAAAGCAGTTGGTGTCTAAGGTACCTGATACTCTGCATGCCTAGACCTTGTCCATTAACAAAAAAACAAAGAAACATAACATATGAGTGATACATTTAGTTCGATGAGCCATGTTTAATTGCATTTGGTTGAGTCCTTTTCACATTTTGTGGTAGATTATGCTTCTTCTTAAGTCTTTGGCAGGTTTTCACTTGCTGGACGGCCCAAAGGCCTTTTTCTGCTTCCCCATGTCATGCTAACTTTCCTTCTATTTAATGCTGTGAGCTGAATAATGATGCTGGATTTTTGCCTGTAGCGCTGAGCACATGAACTCCCAGCAGTGCACAAAAAACTTTCACAAGCTGTACTTGTCTTCACCTGCTTCAATCGTTGGCAAAACATTTTGACGGTTGAGGTGCTGGTTGACAAATTTGCTATTTTTGGTGAGCAACAAATCGATGATGTTCTGAAAATTGATATAATCCTCGATACTTGTAACCATTTCAGTTACACCTGAAAGTTTTCCTTCCTCTTCACTATTATTGGCATTTGTAGGGACTTAATTATTTTGTTGAGGTATAATTTCTTCGTTTTCGGTTATAATGAATGTTGTTGATGGTTGTGAAACAAAGAGCTCACAAAACGACAGCTGTTGGATATTATCACCAAAGCATAGTTTAATCATCGAGAGACGTGTTTTCGAAGAGGCTGCTGGCAAGAGACTCCGAAGAAATGCGGAACAGCAGTTTGGTGTTTGCAGAACCACCCCAGCCTGCCCGCTTTGCAACTGCAAAAGCCTGCTTGGATGTCCACATCATAGTAAGTTCCATTATTTTCACTGCTTGGAACTGCATAAAGAAAGGGTGATATTTTTTATGTCTTCTTTCTGTAGATAATCAATTTTCTTCAGTTGTTTGTTTAAAAACAAGCGATTGGAACTATCTCGGTTGTTAATGAAATTCCTAAGCCGACGCTGGTAATATTTTTCCATAAGTGTACAGGAGAAAAAAACTGTTCCTCAGCAGGCTTTGGAATGAAAAGTCACGTTTTTACTTGTGTCAGCTGGAATCCACTACATAAAATCGTTGATCTCTTTGTATCTTGGTTCGCTAGCTCCTACGACGATACTGGACCGATTAAGTTGTATGATGGCTTAAAATGTTGCTAATTGTTAGACTTAGATCGTAGGCCGGTTTTTATTTAAAAAAAAAGGTTTTAATTAGATTGTCAAATTAGCAAAACTTAGGGTAGCTCAGCTGATTCATTATATTCCACTACAGCAGCGCGAAGTTCAACAAAGTTCCGTAGCTCAGTGGTAGAATGTTCGCCTGTCACGCGGGCGGCCCGGGTTCGATTCCCTGCCGGTGCCTCTTTTTTTTAATTTATATTAATGAATCTCTTCTAAATTTGCGAAACGAAGCGTAACTCGGGTGATTCACTAGTTAAATAAAAATAAAACGTCATTTTTAGGAGCAGAAATCTTTTAACAATCTGCCAGATTCGTAGAGAAATTGACAACTAATTATTATCCGACACAAGTAAAGACGTGACTTTCCATTCCACAGCCTGCCTGAGGAACAGTTTTTTTTGGATCTCTCGATATAAATGGCTACGGGACAACACAAGGAAAAAGACAAGTATAAAATAGCAGGAGGTACAAAGGAATGAATTAAAATGCCTACAACTAGGTAAGGCCCCAAGAGGTGATGAGATAGTGCCGGAAATACAGAAGTTTTTAAGCGCTAAAAAGTGACGTAACCAGGTTTTTCATTTGGGTAGGGCTCATCCCTCAAATTTTGTTCAGCGGCGGCCATATCAAGACTAATAAATTTGGGGGGGGGGGCTGTGAATGTTTTCTAAAGTATATTACAACTTATTAATTGTATTTTTCAATTCAGAAATTTAATGATACATACTACAGATCATGTACTTATACAAGGCGATGATCATTAAATTAAAGAGATGTACTGACCTTAGTAGAAGTACAGTGCACTAAAAATTAATCGCTTATGGGGAAAGAATCACATTAGGGCTTGGTCCAAACTTTTATTAGGTAAATTAGATAAGAGTACATTATCCGCTTTCTCTTCACTTTTCCTTCCTAGCTTGAGACTATCGTGTAATGCACAAAATGTGATTGAAATACCCAAACAACTCTTTTTGCTTTTGAATTTTATCCAAATTTGGTGTTATCGTGACCACCTGTGCGAAATTATGTTTACAGAAAATGATTCTAGTGACAATCGATCAGTTTAAGCAATTAAAAGTTTAAATTTTTTGTAGGATTGTTATGATTTGCTTACGTATAGCTTATTATGCAAAGTTGTTCCATTTTTTGTCCTCTAATTACCCTTAAATTTAGTAACTATACTTATGAACCATCCTGTATAATCATAAACATTAGTAATGTATATTTTAATTTTACACAAGTAATATCATTGATTTATTCTCTGGTAAGATTCTCAGAATGGCAGGTTCAAAACGAGCTGCAAATAACAGAATACATTTAAAGCAAATACTGGAATAAATTTACACTTGGAGCAAAAAGTGTACGAATTTACATTGATATAACTGTAGAATTGCAGTCTATACAGAGTTGAATTGTAAATTTTCTGTCTAGACACGATTTTATATTTTTTTTAGATTCCGGGGCGGGGGGGGGGGGGGCTTTAGCCCTCCCCTGGCTACGCCACGGGCAATAAAGGCATAAGAGTACTGTTAGAAATTAGCATGGAAAATGAAAAAGGTGGGTACCACAGGACTAAGCTAACTCGATTATATTACCATTATTTAAAAAAGGGAACTCAAAATATTGTAATAATATCGACGGATTTAATTACGTAAAACTGAAACTGAAAAAGTACTAGCTAAAAACAAAAATGTTTATTTATGCTTCATCGACTTGAAAAAGGTGTTCGACAGTATAAAAAGGACTAAAAGGAGACAATTTGGAGAAGTCTATGCAAGAAAGGGGCACAGGAAGAATTGATTGAGGTAATTAAAAATCTATATGTGAACACAAATAACTAAGTTAGGACAGGAAATTTGTTATCACAAATCACTAAACGTTTATCATCATACCTCATACCTATTAAATAATGCACAACACTACATGCCGTGTTAAACGCTCAAAAGTACCATAGTTGCAATCGACCGTTTCTATTTTCAGGTTTTTGTAAACAAACATCATTACTTTTAATAGCGATACTATCACAGAAAACAATTGCTTACTATGCCTATTGGTTGTGTTTTTACTTCCCTCGTCTGAAAGAATTACGAACATAAGTAAATTTAATTTAATGATTAGCAGGGTTCATTATATCCTTGCTGAATGCGTCCAAACGAGTCGTTTAAACTCACCTTTACAAATCGATTTTCTGAGGTCGCCCGTCGCGACCCGATGCAGTAAACATTTTGAAATTGGTCGTGTGCTTTATTTATTTTATAAAAAATGGTGAAATACTGCGTTTCTTATGGGTGCAAAACCTTGGAAGAAAAAGGAAGTGGCATTCAGTTTCATTCATAAGTGATTTGTGTTACTAGATAGTTTAAAAATGTATTTGGTTTGATTAAGTAAGGTTATGTGAGCGTGATAATGTTAAATTCCAGTCTAATGATATTTAAGTTAACGCTAATGTCTCCAAAGTCAAAAATCGGCACGCATTGCTCAACGAAAATAGCCACCGCACATAAGCCGGTTAGGATAAAAATAAACTAAGACCTGCTTTGAACTGCCAATGTATAAGGAAATAATATATAAAATAAATAAAAAATGGTCAAGCAACCATCATTGGATCTCTTCAAATGGATTGACCCATAATCTTGATGAACTGCAAGGAGCAATTCAACAGGAAATGCAAAACATAACGGAAGATGACTTACGGAAAGTCTTTAATAATTTGAGGAGGCGAGTTAACTTGTGTTTAGAAAATAATCGTGGTTATTTTGAGCACTTATTATAAGTCTTTACAAATATGTTGCAGGTATATCAATGAAAATTATTTCGTATTAAATTGTTTTGTTCAGATATATTTTTCTGCAATAATTATTGTAATACTACCTAAAATTCTGTCATTCGCGTTTATTGTATTCAATTTTCTTCAAGATTTGTTAATTGCAGTTGTGCAATGCTCATCAAATTGGCTTTTCATCATTTTACATAAAACTAAGCTTCCTGTATCCTACAAGTGTACACCACTGTGGCTGGCACATTTAGTTTTCCAATGTGTTAAATGGGTTGCCTATATTACAGTGTTCACGAGATCTTTTTTGATGGCATTGTACTAACGCGCTAAGCTTTAATTGCGGCATGCGCCGCGGGCTACAACTAGTACGTCAATGTTTCAGCTAAATGTTATCTCTTACACCGTGGCTAAGTGGAAAGGCTTTGTTGTGGTTCATGTCTATGCTGTAGATTTCGCTTCCAATCCACAGATGTCAGCAGCAGCGATTTTTTCTCAAAGCCGACTGCATCCATAGTGACACATTAGGTACTAGCTGCAACCCGCGGCATATGCCGCATTTAAAATGTACGACAAATTTTATTACTTTTGTTGCACTAAAGAAAGTTTTAAAAGCACGCTAAGGAAAAGTTCCAAAAAATATTTTTTCAAATGGAAAGTCTCTGAAAAGGAAACGCTCGCCTCTGGAAGGCGTCCTAATTAATACGACGTTGTTGGAACGCAGTAAAAAAAATGCGGAAAGAATTGTTCTACAAGTTAAGAAAAGTGAGAGTTTTCCAGTGAATGTAAAAGTTTTACGTGAGCATGGAAGAATGACGTTGTAGCCCACGGCACATGCCGCATATAAAGTTTTGCGCGTTAGATAGATATACTTTGTTTGTGACATTACAAAAAAAAAATTCTTTTACACACGCCTACTATGGCAAATGCTACACCAAATAGGTACATACAATATATACAGTTCACATTTAATTATATATATTTATTCCTAATTCAGTAAGTAAAACATGCTTAGAGTCATGTTTTTGATAACGGTGATAAAACTTAGAATACATTTAGATTTTAGTTTATTGGCATACATGTTTAACGTCAGCGTACAAACAATTTCCAGAATATTTTATACCACATTGAATATTATGTATCATCGGATGAAAAATTTTATTATTTGGCCTGAACGAGATCAGCTGATTAAATCAATGCCAGAATGCTTCAAGGTAGCATTTGGCAACAAGATTTCAGTAATAATCGATTGTTTTGAGATGAGTGGAAAAATCAAGTAGCCTTGAAGTACAATGTACTACATGGTCTACGTACAAACAACATAATACGGTAAAGGTACTAATAGGCATCACTCCTCCTGGATCAATATCATTTGTATCACATGGATATGGTGGCAGAATAAGCGATAAAGGTCTAACAGAGGATTGTGGGATTTTAAACAATCTCTTGCCAGAAGATTTTGTATTGGCAGATCTTGGCTTTTTAATAAAAGACTCCGTAGGACTACATATGGCCACAGTGATTACGCCTGCTTTTCTAAAAGGGTAACGGCAGCTCGATCCAATGGATATAGAATCAACCAGGAATATAGCAATTGTGAGGTAGTGCAAGTATATTGTTACAATAATTATCTTAATTATATCTTTTTTTCAGAATACACGTCAAACGCGTTATTGGAGTCCTTTGTCAAAAAAATACAGTTCTTCACGAAACAATGCCTATGTTCCTGGTGAAAAAGAAAACTGACGATGTTGCCGTGGTAGATCAGATATTAACAGTTTCTTGTGCACTCGTAAATTTATGCCCTCCTATAATTGTATAATTATGAAATAAATTGTATTAACAAAGTTAATCTAATTATTTTTACTTTAATAATAATAATATCTACAAAATTATTAAAATTAGTTAATTAAGGATCTAACGTTAATACTATCCACCACCATTTATTATATAATGTAAAATTATTTGATTATCTTTTTCTGCATGTGGCCAATTAATAAAAAGCAAAATTACAATATCACATAGCAAAAATTATTAAATAGTACCTATATGATAAGAAACATAAGGATATTTCAAAACTATGTAAGCTACATTAACAATCAATAAAATTACACATGCTGTCTACACAACATAAAAGAATAATTAATGTCTAAATTAAGTATGAAAAATAATTTTTCCGTTGACCGCTTCTTAATTTCAATATTAATGAATTATTTTTCCTAAAAAAGGATGGATTAATAGAAGTCATTAATACACTGTTTTTGATTAATACACTCTTTTTCATTAATTAACTGTTTTAAAAAAAGGATGGATTAATAGATCTATTAATACACTGTTTTTGATTAATCCACTCTTTTTCATTAATTAACTGTTTATGTGATTTTGAGGTTTTGATATTTTGCATGGAGGTTAGTTGTATTAATCAAATGTTTCACCACAAAAAAAGATTTTGCGGTTAACAAAAAAATTTTGTAATCAACTCGTTTGTTAATGGGCGATTAATAATCTCAACTATTAAAGGCACTCACTCGCTATCGCTTGTTCGTGCTTTAAACAGTTTCGATTATTAATCGCCTTCATTAACACACTTGTTGGTTAAATAACTATTAATGCATAAAGCATAACGGATATTTTGAAGCTATTTAATATTTATTTATTGTGACATCTCTAACAGGTGTTGTTACCATTATTACAAGAGATGCAGTGTAGATATATTCTGTTATATGCAGATATGAGCGTTATAGCATGTAAATTAAAATTAAAATAATCATCCTAACTATCATGGTTGCAGGAGATGGATCGACGCCGTAACTTGCTACTATGACTTCCCGTATTGATTGGTAAATTTGTCTTAAAAATTTGTTACATCAATAGTTCGTTTTGTTTCATTTTAGTTATAATAATACTTTTTTACAACAGAATCAAACATACTGTATGGAGCTGACAAATCAATGTTGAGCAGTATGTAAATTTGATTCTCAAGCTTTAATATATCAGTAATCGGAATTCTGGTATAAAAAGAAGGTACAAAGAATAACAGTGAGAAACAAACAGGCCTAGCGGGTACTCCTAAAGTTAATAGCGAAAGCAGCTTGCTATCGTTAATCTTATTAATCCATAATTTATAACAAAATTTTAATGAATTTAAGATACATAAACAATCAAAATATTTACATAACAATACAAAATAACAGAATAACTAATGTCTAAATTAAGTATGAAAAATAATTGCAATGGATAAAGTATAAAGAATATTTCGAAGCCATTTATGCTAAATAAACAATCAACATATATACAGATTCTATCGACACAGAATAACAAAATAATTCTATTTATATACTGCTCCACAAATGTACTGGACCACCCATAAAAAATGTATTTATTACATTACGTCACAATATATATATATATATATATATATATATAAAAGCTTTTGTTTTATAGTATACTCATATTAAGCATATTTAATTTCACTATTCTCAAATATCAACTGAAGAATTAACAAAATCATATTAATAAAATTAAAAAATTATGAAACTATAAAAAAACTATATTTCACAAAAATAAGAGGAATTACAAAAAAAGGTTAATTAATAGTTCTTTGAGTCTCTCCAGAACGTTTAAAAATCTTTGGCAACAATTCGGCATACTTTGTATGCAATGTGCTATCAATATTTGGGCAAAATTCAAAATTTTAAAATGATAATATTTTATTAATGGACTTAGTTTTCTTTAAACAGAATTATGAAAAGAAATGCTTTTTATAGTGACACAATCATGAAAGGTTACCAAAAATTTCATGACTGCCCTTTTGGAAAATATTTTTAAAAATTGCACCAATATATGCAAATGGTCCAGTTCATTTGTGGAGCAGTATATTTACAGAGTTCACATAACCACTTTCCTTTAGGAATTTTTTTAATTGTAGGCATGCTGAATGGTACCATTTTATTCTATATTTTCTGTCATAACATTTTACCATTTGTTCGTCATCGTCTGGTTTCCTACAGTGACACCATAGCTGCAATCCATAATTAAAATAGGTACATAACATTGTAACATATAATTCACAAAAATACAAACCTCTTCATCATCAGTGCCTATTACGATGTCACTGGAAATTGAACCAACACCTATAGCTCGAATGTCCATGGGGATGTCGTCTGAACTTGAACCAGCACTCGTAGATGGCATATCCATGGCGATGTCACTACAACTTGAATCCAAACCAGTGGTCATAGATGGCAGAACTAATGTTAGAATCTAGTAATTTCCAAGTTTTGTATTGGTAACACTTTTGACATCTATCATATTGACATTAAATTGTTAACCTTATTTAAGCTAAACGACACAATAAATCGGAGGCGTTCTCAACATTGTGGTATGGCGCATTTTAAAACAGAATTAACACACAAAAATAGCGACAATAGCAATAACAAAATAACAGAATTAACAAAATCAACAGCAATTTTCACACTTTGACTTGCACAATATCGCAAGATAGTCCAGTTACATTAGACGGACAACCGCAGCATCTGCCGAAAAAATCCAAGTGAGCTGAAATTTTGCATACACCTTTATTTTGACATTACAAATAATGTCTCAAAAGTCCCCATCAATATCGCGCTTGCATTTTGAGTTATTCAAGGTCAAATGTCACAGAAATAAGTTTTTCGCAAATATCTCGCTTTCTATGGGTCGTATGACTTTTTTAGTTATTACAAAAAATGAAGGCTAGGAAATTCTCTACAAAAAAGAATATAAAGCTTTTTTACATACAACTAACCGTTCAGTAAATAACACACTATTAAGTTTTGCAGACGGGTTTTACTTCTTTTTACGATAAAGAAAGTATTGGATTCACCCCAAAAATTCGAAAATTGGGTTTTCAACAGATCTTCACGTTTTAGAGTCCCCTGAACCCAAAAAACATGTTTTTGCTCATTGGTCTGTGTGTCCGTCCGTCGATCTGTCTGTGAACAGAATAACTCATAAATGAAAAGAGGTATGGCGTTGAAACTTCATATATAAGTTTTTTGTACTATCTAAATGCGACAGCAAGCTTCTGAAGAAAATCGCATAACCGGTGTGTATTGATGTGAGATAAGTGATTTTTCAGTTGAATACCTCTAAAATTCAACTTGAAAATCACTCATCTCAATCAATCCACATTAAAAATGTAATAAAAATGTAAAGTTTCAAAAAAATCGTTTGAGCCGTTTTTGAAACACAAGAGTAAACATCAAACTTTTTATATCTCTATTATTAATGAAGTTATGAGCTGTCTAGCGATCTACAAACACCCTGTATGTATGCTTACATTGCGAATATTTTGTTTAAAAGTCTTGTAATATTCTTCAATATCTTGGTAAGGTTTACTACGACTCAAAAAAAATTGACTAAAGCAGTGGTCTTTAGATATTGAATTTTTTTTCAGAAACCCAAATATTAGAAAGTTCCATAATTGCAAAGCGGTATCCATCTAAAAACGAAAAATAAAAAAAGTTTAGTTACTTGGATACAATGGATTGTTATTATGCAAAAGACTATTGATCCTTTTTACGCTTTTTCACCAAGACTAACTTACGTAAAAAGTTAAAAAGTCCAAAAAATTAACTGTTCCAATTCACCTAAAGATTTTGGTTTGAAGTGGCGTAAATAAAAATTTAATCGCTATCTTGAATCGATTATTTTAAAGTTTCTATTTTCAACGTTAAATTCCTAATCAGCGACCTCTAAAATCCCTATACACAGATTTTAGTACAAATTGAACGTAAATTACAAAAATTGCCCGCCATCTTGGATCCGCCATTTTGTTTCTTTATAAAAATGGCACCAAATTTTATTATTACATAAATTATAGTTGTGCAAAATTTTAAGTCAATCAAAGACGTGGAAGTAGACAAAAATAATTTGCAACAATTGTCCCAAACTGATATACACACATACTTGAAAGCTTGTAACATCGAAAATATACCAAAAAGGCAGCTAAAGGCAAAAGAAAAATTGATTTTCCAAAAATAGAGACTCCAGCAAAAATCGCGACGCAGAAACCACGGATGACTCGGGTTGACATTTTTTTGTAGCCCACTAGAAAGTTTAACAGAACTTTTTTTTAATATATCTTTTGCATTTTTGATTATTTATTTCGTAAAAAATAAAGTAACAAACTGTAAGGTAATTTTTCCAATCTAAAATATTCCACTTACATTTAGTTATGGGGTCCATCGTAAAAAAGTTTGGGTTTATTATTTCTTCTAGAGAAATCTAGGTGCAAGCACAACAAAAAATATGTGTGATTAAAAAATAATTAGATCAACTGACAGGCAAAGCCAACTTTGCCGAGCGGTATCTCTGAGCTTACCTTGATTTTAACTAAATTAAAGTTAGCATTTAATGTAGTGATCTTATAGCAATCGAGAATTATTATTTAGACATTTTTACTGTACCTTTTAATTTTTGCAGTTTTGGCCAAAAATAAGGCTGTCGATACAACAGTGTGCCGGTGAGTGTATAATCTATACGAAAATCTCTTGCGATATTGTGCAAGTCTTTCTTCTATAAAGATAGGATTTGTTGTGATTCCTCTTTCGTCAATCCAGCATCACGAATATCATTTAATATGTGCTCAAAAGTTACACCTTGTTTTAATTTGCCTAGAACACACAAAAAGTTTACAGAGCGATGACAGTTGTAATATTGTTTCTTACTGCCATCCGCCAGCAATTTAGATGAAGTGTGAAGTCCATACGATGACAAAGTGCGTCCTTCAATTTGGTCATTCCACTGGTGAAATGCTGGAAAGCATGTATCATGAATGACTATCCGCGAAGGGCACAGATCGACACGACGCCAAGCGGCCAAACTCGCAAACAATCGGGACGGGGTAGAAGTTTGTTTACGCCATCAGCTATCCGTTAAAAGCAATGCGATGGCGACTACCTCACGTGTTTCTAAAAGTAAAAACAATTGTTGCGTACCGCAGTGTTCATCTACGTACAAGAATGATATTAGTTTGCACAAATTTCCTAGAACCAATAAAGCAATACGTAAGGAATGGGCAGTATTGCTAAAAATGGGGAAAAAGGTTTTACCTCATATGAAAGTGTGCAGCTTGCACTTTAAGGACGACGATTTCTTCTATAGAGGTAATTAAATTGATCATATATTTTCAAGATCAAGTTCTTCACGTAATAATTTTTCTAAATTCAAGATTAACAAGTACCTAACACATTTCTAAATATTTTCTTTCGAATTACAACTACTTGTACAATCTTTTGCAGCTCACGTCAATCAATTACCCAGGCTGAAGAAGACTGCTGTGCCTTCAGTGAATTTACCAGTGGGGCTCCACGATCGTGTGTTTAATAAAAACTCTATAAAACAACGTTGTGCACGAGCTAAAAATCGTAGTGATAGAAAACAGTTGGTACAGATTCCCAAGTTTTGTGAAGATGAACCTGATTTAGAATTAAGTACAGAAGCTAGCAGTAGCAACTCGGAAGTAATTTCTAATTTAATTTATTTTAAAGAAAATCCGGTGGAGTTTAGAAAAATGTGACGATAAATCTATTCAGGTAAACACTTTCGAAGAATTTGCCAAGTATAATGTAGATAGGTTAATTGAAAACGATTACAAATGCAGAACTTTAACAGGGGTGGTTAATTTAACTGTATTTAACATTTTAGTTACGGCAATTTCAAAGGTTTCATCTGCAACCACAAATTTATCCTGTCAAAATCAGATTCTTCTGACGCTAATGAAAATTAAATTAGATCTTACTTTCAGTAGTTTAGCTGTATTATTTCAAATCAGCACAAAAGCTGCTCGGACCTATTTTCGTTCAACAATAAAAAAATTAAGTTTATTTTTAAAACCAATTATAAGGTTCCCTCCAAAGGAAGAAATATTAAGTAATATGCCGCGCTGCTTTGAAAAATATCAGGCAACAAGAATAATTTTAGATTGTACTGAAATACCCACTGAAAAAAGTAAGTGCCTTAAATGCAGAATTAAATCTTATTCTCATTACAAGAAAAGGCACAACCTAGGGTTAATATTTTGTTAGTAATTAATCCAAATGTAATCATTCAAACTTGCTTACCAACTATTAATTTTTGTACCGTGTCCTTAATCATTTCCTCTGTAATGTGATGAATGCCTTTTACAGCTGTGGTGGATTTCACGTGGCAGTACTCTGATACTGCTTCTACATCAGCATGCTCAGAATTTATAGTGAGCTTCCTTTGGCCCCACACTTGCTCTACGTCCGTGCAACTCAGTTGTTCCAATTCATTTCTAGAAAATTATAACATACTGATACATTAATAGTATATTACATAACCAGCCAGCTGCGAAAGTGGCATACAATACACTTTCAAGCGAGTTATGTACACTATTTTTCCCATGACCACAAAAACACATTTTTGTAATTTAACAAATGACAGTTTTACTGTGACAACTAACAATTTCAGTAGTTTTTGGGTTAAAGTGACCTTTTCAGTAACTTTTAGGTTAAAATGACGTATTGTCAGCAGTTTTTAGGTTAAAATTACATATTTAGCGCACTATATAACTGAGAATTGTGCACTTTTTCATAACAAACACGTTCGTTACGATATGGATAACATGGAAACTGCCACTTCGTATGTGGGCGTGGGAAAAATAATTATTTTCATGAGGGCATGACTAACCTGTTAATAAACAATAAACAAGCAACTATGTGTTTGCATTTGCCTCCTGCACCTGCTTTACAACTGCATTTGCAGTTCCATTCTTTGGAAGTAGCTGTAAGTAGGTGTGATTAATAGAATTTTATGTAAAAACAACCAAGTTTCTGAACAACTTACACAACTCTAAAATAAGTTTAATCGAGTGTGGTGGTCCTTTTAGGTTTGATGTTTGCAAACACAGGGCATCAACTTCGTCATTATTTTTATTGTTCAGGCCACACATAATGACATGTCCTGCATTCAGCACTGCTTCACCTTCCTTTAAGCATCTCGTACCTTTTTCCACATACTCGAAGATGTCACACAGTGTTACGAGGGGCATTTTTACTTTATCGGTGCTCAAATCTAACACAAACTCACAAACTAACCGCTGCTAAACACGTGGAAGTCAACACAAACGAATAGGACGAATGAGAATGACGTAATTGCTTATCACATTGGCGATCGTTGTTTATCCCAACGGTTTACCCCGTCCTTAGCAGCCAAGTTAGATTTCGGTAGCGCCATCTATTATCAGCGCCCTTCGCGGATATTATATCAAATGATTTTAATGACGTACCTGAAGAAGAATTACTCCATAGATAATATAACCCCACAATTACTCCAATTCATTATTTCGAAACTTTAACCACACTTCCAAACATAAACGGCAAAAAACAGGTTACGTCACCGCTGGCATCGGTAGGTCGGCACCACTCGGGTCAGAATATGCAGGGTTGCCAGACTGAATGCATGCGCGTTTTAAAAATATACTTTTGCAGAAACGGTTTCAGAATGTACCAGATTCGTAGAATTGTACCAGGTCTGGCAACGCTGCTAATATCAAGACAACGCCCACAATACCTAACTGCACATAGACCAGGAGTTGATTTATTTGACCTTGGGAAGTGTTCTGCTTTATTATAGAGTTATGATACCAATAATGTGAA
>CALNHX010007388.1:0-31860 GCA_940337035.1 Agriotes lineatus | reverse complement strand
TAACTTGTTACCGTTACGGCGACTAAAAAGAAGCAAGCAAAGGCCAACAGCTTCTCAGCCGGAGCTGGTCGTGGGTAAAATACAAAAGACTGATAAGCTTTAGCTGAAAAATAAAATATGGGCGCCAAGTAGCTAGTAACCCAGCGCTTTGCTAAACGAAAGATACACTACGGAAGGCGCTACTAACCGAACCTGAAAAAGTAAAAGTAACGGCAAGGCACAAATCATAAACGCAGAATAGGTCAAGGTAGTATAATTTTCGAGGACAGAAATACAATACACAATTAAAATACACACACACGATATCTCAATATACGGCTACCAAATCTTATCACAGTATCTCAATAGGGAGATCATATATCACAGTTTAATCAATACCGTACAAAGCACAAGGCTAAACTCACCGCAAAACTGCCAATTACATTTATAAAGGCATAAAAATAAATAATTATAAACGGTATGTATCTGTTACAAATTAGTAGTATTAAAATAGGATACAAGATTGGTGTTAGATTTGGCCAAATGCACTACTGAATAAATACTGAGCAAAAGTTCGAAAGCATCTTGGCTTCGACACAGCTATTAAAATTAAAATCTAAATTTAGATTGCACGTTGAATGTAACCGAACACCCAGTATGCAAGGCTTAGCCTTTGTTTAATTAATAATTAAAGTTATACCGATGCAATCACGGGCCTACAAGATCTTGTTTTGGTTCCGTAAGGGCGAATTCGCGATATTGCAAGGCAAATTGCATTTACAACGGACGTGACGCGAGCATTATAATTTCTCTTGCACGACAGGGCGCAGATAGAGATATTATTCAACGGTGTAATAGGTGACATTTGAAAATGTAAAAAAAATGCTTTCATGCACTTGACTGCACAACTAACTTACAATACCGTCAAAAATTATTCCGAGGTCGGAGACCATACAATACCGGTAAAACATAGTCCGTACATATGACCTAAATATCGATCAAAAGAGCTACCGCTAAATTTTGTTTACAATGCAGAAATTAGTTACTGTTTTGTAATGCAGAATCAAATAAGGTTCCACAGGTGAGCTTACCGCTTAAGAATACACGTTAAAAACATTCATAAGTTTATCGAGCACATTGCAGCACCGTCACGCAGTTGGGCCGAAGATTCGGGAGTTCGAAACGGATATAGTAATCTGACAGACCTTTGCGATGGGCTACACTTCGGCAGCAGTAGCTGCAAGCAGGGGCCAAAGGGCAATGAGGAGGTCAAAAGTGGGTGACCATCGAGTAGCTGTCGCAGGAGGTTTGCTGGTGCTATCCTGTCATGTAACGCAGGCTCGACTGGCCGCTGGCGGAGCGATGCTCGATTCGCCACCAAGTAGAAAGGGGGCTGCTGGCACGTTGCCAAGCGAAGGGAGTACTGCAGGTACGTAGCCACACGGCAATACTGTACATATGTTCCCAGCGGGGAAAAGAAAAAAACCGTTTCAGATCTTCACGGCTGAGTTTCGCCAAGGAGGTTGACCATGTGCTGCTAAAGCAAAATCCCCAAACAAAGTCTGGGCTAGGAGATCACAGCAAATAACATCCTCGGGGCCTAATCCAGACCACCTCGGAATCCAAAATTACACCAAAAGCGATTTCCTACACAGGATGCGCTTGAATAAATCCAATAAAGTTACGTCTCCAAGACGCGAATTTTCAAAGCACCTGTCTTTAACAGCACAAAAATGGCGAATGCCAAAATGGTTTCCAAAACTGATAAAGCCCAAAAATCTAATTTCTGGGGAAAGGGAAAATGCATGAGGTGAAGCCTACACTGCAGGGGCATTTGGACCCATAAAATCGACCGAATGGTTTACTTAGTTTGCAATACAGCTATCAAACGATCTGAATGCTCAAAGATAATGCAGGGAAAATCATACCTCAAGAAATACATGGTAAAAAGTTAATTTTAACCGAGATTAGGGCAAATAATTAGGCGAATAGCTAAAAATGAATTTTGACCCGTAACAACTCTCCCCTCACTTAAAAATAGGTAAATTCCCCGAATTTACCGACGCAGAACCTAAGCATGCACAATAATGAAACCTCAAGAACCTTCCAGATGCACAAAAAGAACCAAAGCGGATATCCAGCTCAACCAGGCCAATGTCAACAAATTTAGAAGCGGATACGTAAACCAAAAAAAAGTACGTTAATGTCGGAAGACGAAAGGAAATAGGGGAATCACACAGGGTCTTAAAAGATTGAAGGTCGAGAAAAGGAGTGAAGGGATAAACAGCTCTCCACATGAATGTCATGCAGAAAAGGACATCGGAACATCCGTCGCTGCTGGGTGGTAAAGGCGCGCCGGTGGATGAACCGATCCAGGCCCAAGTCTACACAACACCCACCGAGACACTGTCTACCAAGAAGAGGAAAATGAAAGGTGAGAGTGGTGAAAAAAAGGGGTAAGGGATTAAGGAGCTCTAGAAAAGAAGATAGCGGACGACACAGAAGAAGGATAGGAAGGATTGTCCGTTGTCACGTCAGTCAGTCATCGTAGGGTGGAATTAAGTGAACTACCAGAAATTTCAAAATTGGAAAAATGCCGAAAAACGTTTGAAGTCATCACAGACAATGGGTACCAGGCGCGGGGCCCCGTAGTGCACACCGCGATCATAGGCAACCATCCCCTGAGCCGACAAAAAAAAAATAACCCTACACCCTACTAGTCTAGGAAAAGTGGGCAGCCCAGGACCGACTGCACACTGAAACACTATCCTCCGTGACCGGATAGCGGAACACCGGAGATGAGACCTCAAAGGTGGCTCACTCCTGAATGAACGACAAGATGGAATGTCTCAGTCTACCTTACAAGTAAGGAATAGACGGAAAAGTAACCGACCGTTCAAGTCCCCAACCAACCTCCCAACGCAATAGAAGCCCAAGCGCGAAACAAAAATAGAAATAGAACGACAAAAGAAAACAAGATGGACAGCGGCTTAGCAAAAGAGTCGGGTCCCAAAAAGCCGACAAAGTCGAACCTCCAAAGGAGCAAAAGAGACCGTCCTCAATCACCAAGCATATCCAAACGTAGGACGAAACTTACTTGAGGAAAATAATCCGCCTAAGCGAGATGGATCCCACCACAAAACCAAACGCGAAACGTGTAGCTGAAGGCAACCAGACAGCAACAGCTACACCACCAAAATCCTAAAAGGGTATCCAAAAAAAATATTCTAACAAGCTAAGCTCGACCTACGCCGAAGCAAACGAAGACACAAAGGAAAACCAAAAGCCAGACTCATCAAATATATACTGCACAAGCCAACTAGGGAGACGACTTGAGAGAAAAATTCGCTAAGGCAAAATTCACAAGCATCCATGCTAACCAAATATTCTAATCATCAATCCTGAGGAAAAAAAATGAAAAGGAGCGAAATCGCACATCAACTGCTACGCAAACCAACAAGGAAGATGGTTTGAGAGATAAAAGTCCGCAAAGCGAGTCTCTCCAAACACATCAACACCATACCAAAATCTTATCATCAATCCAAAGAGGAAAAGAACCAATCAGAAGAAAACTGCGCTAAACCAACAAGGAAGATGGTTTGAGAGATAAAAGTCCGCAAAGCGAGTCTCTCCAAACACATCAACACCATACCAAAATCTTATCATCAATCCATAGAGGAAAAGAACCAATCAGAAGAAAACTGCGCTAAACCAACAAGGAAGATCGTTTGAGAGATAAAGTCCGCAACGCGAGTCTCTCCAAACGTCTCAACACCAAACCAGAATCTTGTCATCAATCCAAGGTAGAAAAAGAAAAAAAAAGAACCAATCAAAAATATGCGCTAAACCAACTAGAACGATGGTTTGAGGGATAAAAGTCCGCAAAGCGAGTCCCTCCAAACACATCAACATCGAACCCATGTCATAATCATTCACAATCCAAAAGAAAAAAAAATAGCCAATCAGATAAACCGCGCTAATCCAACAAGAGGATGCTTTAAAACATTCACCAGAGCAAACTTCCTCAAGCACATCACCATCATGCCATAACAAGATCATCACTCCAAAAGAAAAAAGGCAAAAAAAAAACAAGCGTCACAACAGAAGCACAAGGGAAAAAAAAACTCAAGCATACCAAATCAGCAAAACACACTAAACCTCAGAAGCACGCAACCATTCAAAATCAGAAACATCCAAAACTTCCACTCATCAGCACAACTCAAAACTCTTGCAACAAATCCCATCATACTGCCTAAACTCACAACCTAATCACTTATTCAATCAAACGAAACAAAAGAGAAGAAACAACAAACGAGGGCTTCTAAAGAAAAAAAAAACCAAACAGGCAAGAAGTCACACTACCAAACGGGCATACTACCAAGACAATCATGCGAAATCAAGCTAGGTCAAGCGAAACCAAGCTCCACGTCAGGGGCGCCATTTACTTCTTGTTACCGTTACGGCGACTAAAAAGAAGCAAGCAAAGGCCAACAGCTTCTCAGCCGGAGCTGGTCGTGGGTAAAATACAAAAGACTGATAAGCTTTAGCTGAAAAATAAAATATGGGCGCCAAGTAGCTAGTAACCCAGCGCTTTGCTAAACGAAAGATACACTACGGAAGGCGCTACTAACCGAACCTGAAAAAGTAAAAGTAACGGCAAGGCACAAATCATAAACGCAGAATAGGTCAAGGTAGTATAATTTTCGAGGACAGAAATACAATACACAATTAAAATACACACACACGATATCTCAATATACGGCTACCAAATCTTATCACAGTATCTCAATAGGGAGATCATATATCACAGTTTAATCAATACCGTACAAAGCACAAGGCTAAACTCACCGCAAAACTGCCAATTACATTTATAAAGGCATAAAAATAAATAATTATAAACGGTATGTATCTGTTACAAATTAGTAGTATTAAAATAGGATACAAGATTGGTGTTAGATTTGGCCAAATGCACTACTGAATAAATACTGAGCAAAAGTTCGAAAGCATCTTGGCTTCGACACAGCTATTAAAATTAAAATCTAAATTTAGATTGCACGTTGAATGTAACCGAACACCCAGTATGCAAGGCTTAGCCTTTGTTTAATTAATAATTAAAGTTATACCGACGCAATCACGGGCCTACAAGATCTTGTTTTGGTTCCGTAAGGGCGAATTCGCGATATTGCAAGGCAAATTGCATTTACAACGGACGTGACGCGAGCATTATAATTTCTCTTGCACGACAGGGCGCAGATAGAGATATTATTCAACGGTGTAATAGGTGACATTTGAAAATGTAAAAAAAATGCTTTCATGCACTTGACTGCACAACTAACTTACAATACCGTCAAAAATTATTCCGAGGTCGGAGACCATACAATACCGGTAAAACATAGTCCGTACATATGACCTAAATATCGATCAAAAGAGCTACCGCTAAATTTTGTTTACAATGCAGAAATTAGTTACTGTTTTGTAATGCAGAATCAAATAAGGTTCCACAGGTGAGCTTACCGCTTAAGAATACACGTTAAAAACATTCATAAGTTTATCGAGCACATTGCAGCACCGTCACGCAGTTGGGCCGAAGATTCGGGAGTTCGAAACGGATATAGTAATCTGACAGACCTTTGCGATGGGCTACACTTCGGCAGTAGTAGCTGCAAGCAGGGGCCAAAGGGCAATGAGGAGGTCAAAAGTGGGTGACCACCGAGTAGCTGTCGCAGGAGGTTTGCTGGTGCTATCCTGTCATGTAACGCAGGCTCGACTGGCCGCTGGCGGAGCGATGCTCGATTCGCCACCAAGTAGAAAGGGGGCTGCTGGCACGTTGCCAAGCGAAGGGAGTACTGCAGGTACGTAGCCACACGGCAATACTGTACATATGTTCCCAGCGGGGAAAAGAAAATGCTGAAAGGACAACTAACAATAGAATCGAACTGAACGAACCTAGAAAAACCACATACCCGTTTCAGATCTTCACGGCTGAGTTTCGCCAAGGAGGTTGACCATGTGCTGTTAAAGCAAAATCCCCAAACAAAGTCTGGGCTAGGAGATCACAGCAAATAACATCCTCGGGGCCTAATCCAGACCACCTCGGAATCCAAAATTACACCAAAAGCGATTTCCTACACAGGATGCGCTTGAATAAATCCAATAAAGTTACGTCTCCAAGACGCGAATTTTCAAAGCACCTGTCTTTAACAGCACAAAAATGGCGAATGCCAAAATGGTTTCCAAAACTGATAAAACCAAAAATCAAGTCTTGGGGGGGGGTTCAGATATGCATAAAGTGAAGCCTACACACCAGGGGCTCTCAGACCTGTAATTCTTATCATATGGTTTACTTAGATTGGAATGTGACTTTCAGAAGATCTAAATGCTCAGTAATGCTGTAAGAAAAATTAAACTCGAAGGAAAATATGGCAAAAGCTAATTTTAGCCAAGATTAGGGCAAATAATTAGATAAATAGTTGTAAGTGACTTTTAGCCCGTAACAACTTCCTTGCATTTTGAGCCTATCATAATCTCTTAAAGTTAGGACATTGGTTAATAGGATCTTCTACAATACTGACAATATAGCAATTTTCGATTTGGTACGAGCTAACATGGTTTTATTTCACGTGTTAAATGAACTATTATAGAAATGTCAATTAATTTTTATAGGTTATGTGTTGCGTTTTAAGCATAAACGGCAGCAAAAAGTGTGTTTGGGACAAACGTTGATCATTTTCATTGATACTCACGTAATAAAATAGCACTACCCTCTTTCTGGTACATATTTTAATTCATTATATTCTCTTCCTAAATCTAATTCGTAGTATGGCTAATAATTTATAATTTTTGAAGAATATCATTTCGTTATAAACCCAATACAAGAAAATACGTCTTACGGACTCGTATTTTCAGCTTTGGGATTATAACTCATAATATTCATCACAAGACAATCTATAATAAGCGTACTACTTATTATATTTCCCCTGAGAATACATTTTTTGCACTACTAGTTTCAGAACGCACCGTTATTGGCCTATCTTTAGGTCGTGAAGTTGATTTTCTCCACCACGGGAGAGAAAGTGAAATAAACAATTTTCACCGTGGTAACTAATAAATTGATAAGTTACCAAATATGACTATTTTAATTTTAACGTTTTAAAGAGCTGAATTGTCAGGTTGACAGTTAACCTATTTTCGAAATTTGTTGGGAATTTAGGTATTAAGCCGTTTGGTAGTGCAAAAAATAGTATGTATATACACCACGGTAGCGAATCGTCTTATAACCTTCGCGCTTTAGATACTTCGCGCTGCGCGCTCAGTATCTATAATGCTCTCAGGTTATAATACTGCGCTTCGCTACCTTGATGTATAATATACTATTAATGCGTTGTTTTTACTTTGGTATAAATAAAACTAGTATTACTATAGCTGGGGTCGGTAGCTCAGTAGTTAATCGTTCAGTCTACTGATCTAAGGGTCGCGAGTTCGATTCCCGGTCCCGATGAGGTTTTCAAAAATTTAAAAATGCAGATGAAAACCTCTACAGAATTCCATAATTCGGAAGTGATGTAAAGCCATGGGTCCCATGTTACTACGATGTGTAGCATCTAAAAGATCCCTTGCTAGGGTTGGAACTCCTTAGTCTCGGTAAAATTATAAGTAGGACTTTGACCATATGACCAAAGCAGTCGGTGTCTAAGGTACCTGGTACTCTGCTTGCATAGACCTTGTCCAATAACAAACAAATAAACAGTATTACTATAACAACCAGTTACTATGGAGTGCAATAAGCACAGGTCACTGTAGTACTGTGCTACACTATCGAACACAAGTTTACATCAATACTCGCCCTGCTTTATTTGTGAAAAATCACTCAGGATCAAATTTCATATCAGGAAATACAGCCGAGTTGTTTGCTGGACGATTTGACAGCTGTACAATGGTTAGAACCCGAAAGTGCAACCAATCTGATACAAGGTATCCCAGTAACTTGATTGGTTTCTGTCATCTACAGTTTCAACAATTTTAAAAATACCCGATCGCAGTGTACGAGATGGATGCGAGATAACTTGAAATTTAAAGCACATTTAACAAGAGCACGTTTTAGTAATACTGAAAGAGATCCTTTGATCTTAATACATATTATACATCCATGCAATGGCACCGGCGTCAAAAAAGTGCCCAGCTTGAAATATGAATAATAAATTCCACATAATATTTTACAAGCGCATCCGTCTCTATTTCTCCTGCTGTAGATTAGACGGACACTGGCATACTTCCGTCGCTTTTTATAGGCACTCCCTGTTTCGCTTCTGTTCAGGTTATGGACAGCCGGAGTGCATGCAGCGGACAATATCTACATCGCTTCATTTCAGCTCACACCTCACTTTTATTTCCCTCTTGTGCCATTTTTCATTTCGTCCTCTATCTTTTATTGCTTTGGTTTATTTTTGATGTTTGTGCCTGGAATTCCTTTTGTTCGAGGATAAACCAACAACTTATTGCACTTCCAGCGTTTTACGTCCGGCGCTGCTACAATTAGAACAATGTTTGCGCGTCTGCTGTTTTCAATTTTAATGATTAATCGCGTTGTAATATCTGGGCCGTACACGCTAGCTTGAGGAAGATGAAACGCTGAACCTGAACCCTCCTGAAAATGCTGTCAACGTTCTCAAACGCCACTCAATGCATGACGCTCTCCTAGCATATTCTAATCAATTTTGTAGTAATCAAATGCAACATTTATGTACACTGAAAAATCGTTACTACAACCTGTTATACTTTCCAACAGCTAAGTTGCCATTTCAATGGGACAAAAACTCAAATGCCCGAAGTAATAGTTAGAAGCGTAAATAATTCCGAACTAGAAAGAGGACCATTGCTTCAATAAAACAATTTTTAATTTGTTTTTCCTTCAACTAACGTTTCGGTCAATCTTCCTTCCTAGAATGTGTCCTATTATTTGATGTTGTCGTTTTAGCATTTCGTTTTACATTTTCTTTTTCTCTCCCTTCTCTCCCTCACTAGAGGGAGCTAGTAGTACTGCTTTATTTAGCTTTTTTCTGCTCACTGCTACTTTGAATCTTGTAACACCACACTTACAGAATTTGTGGCCCTCTTTTTTCGGATTTATTTACTTTATTATTTTTTAAATAATACATAGTATTTGCATAGTATTTACAACAAGTCCACTGGGTAGTTACTTATCACCATTGCATTGACTGGAATGCGAGATTTACTTTAGCATACATGTTTCCTGCAATCTTGCGACGTCTTCTGCAGGGTGTCGAAAAGGTATGTGTAAAAGGTCATGAAAAAGCCAATTTTCTGCTTTGCTATACCATCATTCCAATCGTTGAAGAACACCCAGCGCTTAGTCCTACCCAACCACCTTGTTTATATCACTTTATCATATATATGATCACTATGATTGTAATTAGTGATGGGCATAATCGGATGATTTCAATAATCGGAATGTTCCATTTCGGAATGTTTATAAAATCGGAATATCATCCGATTATTTTACATTCCGTAAGCAAGCAAGGGAAAACGAGCGAAACAACAACAAGCGAAAGGAAGATGAAGTGCGTGCAAATTAGCGATACGAGCACTCGCCGTAAACCTTTATCTGCGTTGGCATCTATTGTTTGGGTTTGTAGGACGGCCAGTAAAATAATTTATGTCGCACAGTGGCATATAAGAGGAAATAAAATATTTTTTCAAATTATTACAGTAGTTACCTTAATAGACTTTCTGAAAATGGTAGTGATATTTTAAAGTAATGGCACACAAAGTATGTACATAATAGATAGTATAAAACAATACATGAATTTGAAGTCTGTAAGGTGTACTATCTAATAATTAATCTACGAAATACCACTGCCATTAGTGCCATTCACGTATCATACACGTGCGCACACGGCGCGATCCGTCGGCATTCGCCATCCAGCATATAGCAGTCAAGTGAGTCAACACAACATTCCGTATTCCGTTCAGTTCAAATTGGCATTTCGTTTTCTCATTTTGTGTACCGAATAGTAAAATAATCGAATTCCGAAAGTTCCTAATTTTGAGCACCGAACAGTAAAATAATCGAATTCTGAAAAGTTCCGAAACATTCCGAAATAATCGGAAGCTTCCGATTTTTTTAACAATTGGAAACTTTCCGATTATTTATTCCGGATAGGCCCATTATTAATTGTAATGGATTAATAAAACCGCATTTACTTCTTATTGTATGGAGTACTTCATTCACAGTAAGAATCCTGCGCTGGAACCGACACCTATTCAAAGCTTTTCGTTCCCATAGTCTTCTCCAAGCTTCTTTTAGCAAATTTTAGTGATGCAGCTAATGCTTTTAATGACTTTTTTTTAACTCAATTATGATAGTAACTCCACCAAAATATGCTAATATTAACAAAACGCAGACTTATCCCTCACTTAGACTGGATCCAGTTTCTATACCAGAAATCTATGAAATTGTTAAAATTGTTAGTCGTAAAAGGTCAGCGGGTGATGACGGAATTCCGTACTGTGTGCTGAGTATTGCTGCTGATTTTGTCGTTCACATGCTTACGAAGCTCATTAACGAATCGTTTAATGAACGTGTTTTTCCTTCCTATCTCAAAACTGCCCTCGTAAAACTTATATATAAAAAAAACGACAACACGAAAATTGAAAACTATAGAGCAATCTAGATGAAAATAAAAAACTTGTTGGCATTTATTTCGATCTTAGACGTGCATTTTATACGGTTTCCCACACCATTTTATTGGAAAAACTACATACGTATGGTATCACTGGCTTGGCACTTACATGGTTAGCTACGTATTTATTAGAACGCACTCAAAAAGTTGTATTAAAGAACGGCAAAAATGAAGAGCACCATTCAAATCTACTTGAAGTTAAAGCAGAGGTACCCCAAGGCAGTGTTCTTGGGCCCCTGCTCTTCATTATATTTTTAAATGATTTAGTTGAATCTCTAGATACGGGATTAGTTACCATGTTTGCCGATGATAATTCAATCATCCTGTCGGCTGATAGCATACAGGAATTGACTACTTCAGCTACTACGGGTGTTACCAAAATGTAGGACTACTGCGACCGAACTGGCCTTATTCTAAATTTTGAGAAAACTGAAGTGATTTCTTTCTCAACTAGAGAATTGTCATCTAGTCACCTAATAAAACTGAGCTAGAAACTCTACCACCAAAAACTTTCTATCCGAAACGTCGAAAGGCGCCCTTTGCTCCACCTGGGAGTTGTGGGATGAAGAAGAAAACTGAATGGCAAAAGCTTAAAAAATAACAAAACTATACGCTTCTAGGGGCTGCAATTAGACTATAACATGACATGGAATAGTCATATAAATAAAGTTCGAAAAGGTTTATCGACGCAGTGTTTTGTTTTTTGGAAACTTAGGAATTGTTGTCCTATTATAAAGCGTATGCTTTTAGTATAATTTCGTACGGTATCGTCTGCTGAGAAAATTCCAGAAACATGAAGGATGTCCTAAAAATTCAAAAACGTATTATCAGGATTATCTTGAAGCTGAAGCAGCGAGAGTCATGTCGATGTTAAAAACAACTTGTCAAATTTAACAAAAATCGGTGATAACAGTAATTATAACTTACGGTATGGTAATGTACTGATTCTGCCTAAGCATGCTCTTGCTCTCAGTGCAAATAGTTCATATGTATTGCCAATTAAGTTATACAAGCATCTTCCTGAAAATATTAAAAGCATTGAATCATTCAATCTCTTTAAAAAGAGGCTAAAAAGTGTATTTTTAGGCATTACTTTTTATTCGGTTGAAGAATTTCTCCAGCATAGTTTAACTTAGTTTAACATCTTTGTTACCTGCCACTTCTTTTGTGGTGTTTCTTTTGTTTAACCTGTTGACGTTTCCGATACATGTACTTGTCTAATGGAAATAAAATAGTATTATTTTTATTATTATTATTCTGTGTACGCATACACCCACTTATGCAGGTTGTACATCATATTTTTCTTTGTGTCGTCAAACCGCACGCAATTCTTCATTTTCTTTCGTTTCTCTAAATTCTTTTACTTCACACATTGTTTCTCCAGGCTAAGACCAACCATCAAATCTATAAAGAGGCATTGTCCTAAGACTCCCTCTAGAAATCTTCGACAAACAGCTGCACCATTGTACATTTTTTCCTGTTTAAATAGCTCCTCATCGCTGAATCCGCTACGTCCTAAACCGTATATGACTTCGTGTGACGCCTCAAAAGCTAAATCCTCTAACGAACTCACTAATCGTCCAAAAGCACTAGGTACGCCTCTAGATGTTGGTCGAGCGGCCTCTGCATAACACATCCACATGACTACACTCCGAGCTGCCGATTAAGTTTTTCAACTTCTGCATCACACGTTACCATACTACTCGCGAACGTTAGCACTTCCAACATACACATAGTATTTTCAGATGTTTCCTCCAACTGTTTCAGTACAGCCCTTATATTGGATAGAAACGTTTACTACTCCCTTCATCATTTTTTTATATGAACTCTCAAGGATTAACTATTTCAATAGGACGAGTCGCAGTTCTACGAGCTTCTGCAACCGTCACAGTTTCTCCACAGTTTCCTTCGCTAAGCACACCTTTGATACTCCCACTTCCTCCAATTTTCTTATCTTGGTTGTCTGAATCGATTGAAATACAATTGTCTTCTTTCCTGTGTCTACTACAGCACAATGAATGTCAGGGCAATAGAAATAGTTGACAATGACTCCTTGATTTGCAATTAAGGCTGTCCACTCCCATTCCTCCAACTGCACCCAGTTATTTTTGTTACCCCGTATCATAAAACTGGAGTGAATTGTGCACTCCACTCAGACTCTACACTCACGTACTTAGAACTAGAATTGTTTAATTTGTTCGTCTTACTATTCAGAAGTCCCGGACAGAACAGTAGTTTCAGCTTTCTACCCGTATCACTAGCGGCCACCGTTCTTTTCTTACTCTGGACTATCTTAATAGCTTTGAACAAGGCTTCCATATCTGCACGACTATCGGATGCTACCCTTGCGATTTTATTTTCTCATTTCAAGGTTACATATGGTTGGCCTTGATCTTGAAATCGAGGCTGTGTGGTGGGGCGTGACTTGACCTTGAATGTGACCTTGAACTTAAACTCAAGGGCAAATGGTGTGGAGTAAGTTCCTATCGGTTCACTCTACTCTACTTAGGTGCAACACTATGTCTGCGTAAGGCAAAGTTAATGTTTTCAAAGGAAACTTATGCATATGAGCATTGCTTTATCTTGCATTAAACGAAGATCTGTTTCTTTAATGTTGGAAACCTTGCAGTGGCTTAGAATGAAGCAAAGTATTTATTTAGTACGCTAGTTTTAATTTCTTATTAATAAGTTGCTTACTATGAATAAATGTATAGCATATAATAAGGATATTCATATTTACAACACTAGATTTCTAAATGACTTTCGATTACATGCAACAGTAAAATTAGGTTTTCAAAAAAACACAATCTATAATGAAATGCCTGACGAAACTGAACAGGTTGCTAATTTATATCAGTTTACAAATTTATATTCAAAATATGTTCAATCTATTTGTTAATAGCAATATCTGTTTTGTAAACATCGTAAGGATAAATAAACCAAGATCTATAGCCTTCTCGAAGGCTCTTTCAATATCAGTGATAACTCCAGCAGTGGACTTTTCATTATCTAGCGATCGCTCAATACGGATCTACTTGATATATAGGTGTGTTGGCTCATGTACAATGGGTGTAAAACGAGCACCATCAGCTGTAATTCTCTGTCACAAAGTCTCTCAATCGTCTGTAGTAAGAAGGTTGTATCTCGACGCCGCTGCCTACCCTAATTTGGTGGTTGAGTTTAGCAGGCGTTCGAGAAGCTACTGGCAACCCGAAGGGATTCCTGATTTTTTGTCTTACGTAGATAATTTGTAAAACTAATTTTTATTTTAGGGGGTTTAAATGTTACTTATAAAGACTAATATACATATGTTATTTGCACTGTTCTTATTCGATTTCCCTCGAAAATATTACAAACTCTTGACTTTTTGATGCTGCCTATATGCGCAATTAATTGAGAAAAACAGTTTTGTTAGAATTATTCCGACCGGTGAAAAATATTGCAATTTCGGAATATTACAACACGATTCCACATTTGGTTTAACAAACATACCATATCTCTGACGTAACTTTTAAGGTCTTTAATCAATTTCGTTAAAATATTCTTTAATCTCGTTAAGGGCACTTTTAATTTTGTCAATACAGAATTTTTTTAAAGTAATTTAAGCTCGATAAATAAGTTTAATTAAGGTGAACCTAATTATTTATATTTCAACGACTATAAATTTTATTAAAGCTACTTTGGCCTCATTAAAAAGTATTGTAATGTGTAATAATATCACATTTTGTGCGTTTATTACATTGTTAAGTAAAATTTCATTATAATCTGCCATTTCATCCGGCTTACTAGTAATTGTATCATCACATGTAGAGTGTCACTCGTTCTGCAGTTGCGTAGAACATGGGACCAATTTCTTTGGAGTCACAAGGCAAAATCTCGTTTGGTACTGTCACGCTTATAGCTCGTGATTGCCCTTTCCATACAATATCAATCAGCTGCGTTGATGTGAGCCATTTGCCTGTAGCTACATTTTTGTTAGTACACACTGTCTTGGTTTGTTGATATTTTTGGCCTTTCCTGGCACATCTTGTGTAGATATAACCGCTGTAAAGCTAATGATTACGTGCATTGGTAAAATGAGAGTACAAACCTTTTATGTCATATTCCGTATTTTGTGATCAACATTTCTTCAGGTTTTTATAGATTTATTAAGTAATCTGTAATTGATGCCGCAGCCTCAACTTGCGCGATCTGCAGTATTATAGAACCGAGGACTTATGAAGAAGAATGCAAATTTCTTCCGGCTCATCATACCTCTAAATATGTCTCGTCGATTTTGCCGGTGTGATTCGCTTCTAAAACAGACAAGCCGAAAAACGTGTTTTGGATATATTACGTTTGATCCCTAAATAAGGAAAATAAGTGGTCTTCGCAGCTTGTCACTGGTGTAAAACGAAAATGTTCAATCTATTGTTTATGGTTTTAGAATTATATGTCTCTTGCCATTTTAATGAAAAATAACTTTGTAAAATTATAAAGAGTGGGTATTTTAAGCGATACTGATACCCTGCAGCAATAGAAGTTCAATGATGTTTATAGGCAGGAATTTTTCGTAGACAACTGTAAAATGCAACTATGGTTTTGTTAGATAATTTTGTTGAACTAAATAATCTAATCCACTTAAAAATTCAGAAGATATTAAAAGTCCCCAAATGTAAATAGGAAAAATACATGGAATTCTCCAGATTTAATAAGTCTATTACGTTATATAAAATTCAATATCGGGCTACAGTTGAGGTAAATTCTTCGACCACCAACGTTATGAAATATTTTTTTATAATTCGTTTTTTATTGGAAATAATTTCTATTTTATGAACATTATGTCTCCTTAATTTTGAAAGTATGTAGAGTTTATCTGCACACATTACGTTCTCTTTAAGTTTCAAGGTTCAATTTTAAAATGTGCCTTCTTCGACCTCATTAACGTTCCGTGAAATTTTTATTTAGATAACCATTTTGCTAATATTGAAGAACAGAATACTAAATGGACATTCTGCATAATTGCTGAAAGAGAACTAAAGTAAAAATATGATGTGCAAGTATGTACCACTTTATATGTAAAAGTCGTAGTTAAACGTTAAATCACACATTATATGCAAATCTGGCTTAAAATTACTAAAGAAGCACAATATGCAATGCAAAATATGTAAAAAGTCGAAAAGTTCGACTTTAGTTAATGAAAATCAAGAGTGTAGCACTTCCATTTCCTTATAGTACTGGCGTCTGCGAGACTGCAATTAAGTGAAATACACGATGCTAAAATCAATCGCTTTAGCTGACGTCGTCCTTGTGTCTTCCATATTTTTTTATATCTTTGTTCAAGTTGTTGGAAACCTGTACAAATCAACATTTAACGCAACATTACAGCTTGTATCATCAGTACATAGTACTAGCATTTAAAGCCCTTTACGTCAGTTGCAAGAGATGGTAAACTCTAACTGGTCTTGGAGTGGACGGAGTCGTGTTTCTTATGCTTCAGTTCATTGAAAGCAAAATTTCAATAAATACCAAGTCCCTTAAAAATCCTATTTTTATAGCTGTATATATCATTTGTGACAAATAATTAGATACGTTAGCGTCCTCTCATTCAGAAACGAGAGTGGTACCTTGGTAATAAATTTAGCAAGTCAAGGTCCGTAAATATAGCAAGCCTGGAAATATAGGTTATCGCAATAGCCGTCATTTTCGTGCCTTCTGGCTTGTCTTTAGCAAGAAGCTCGTCGTTTGAAGTGCAAATCTTCTGTCAGCAATTTTTTAAAGGGATTTTTCAAAGTGACACGAAATTCGATGTAGCAATCGTTCGGTTATGAAAATTCACTTAAAAATGATGCAACCATAAACAACTTTAGAGCTAATAAATTTCTATCTATTTACACTGAACTTAAATTCCAGTTGCAGTCCGCCTCCTCCTACGAGTATTAAAATAATGGTCTTTCCGTCTTAAACCAGCGACCCTCGTTCAACAAATGCATTCGTGTTACAACTCTCAATTAATTCTGATAGCTCTGAAAAGGAGATACGTTCAAAAATGCTTTTGTTACTCATTGCCAATGTTACATTTCACACAAGGGAGCTGGAACAAATACCGATTTAATAGCCAAACGTATACACATTCAGAACGTCTGTATATTTAGTAGACATAAAGCAAATTTAGGGCGCCTAGGCATATGCTAAGTGCGTATACTAAATTTCTAATAAGCATGGTGCACTTGGAACTAAGTAGTAATCATAACTATAGCCGTGATTGGTTTACAACCATCTGAAAATCAAATATTTTTTTCAAAATCGTCAATTTGACATTCGGTGTGAATCCTAATAAGATAGCTTACAACGTTTATTTGAATTATATAGGACAAAGCTATTGTAAAACACGAGCAGTCAAACACACTTATAGTGTGCTAGTATAAAACTGAGTTTGAGTTTAAAGCACCATCTACTGCATTCTTATTTGAAATGTAGTGTAGTGCATAGGACACAACCTCGACTGAACACAACGTTCACCGTAGACACTACTTCCAAAGTGGTATAACGTTGACCGTGGAAGTGAAAAAAAAATATCAAAGGCTGCACCTAACCCAAACAAGATAGAACGAGACACAGTGTCTTTGCGGAATATGACTGACATTTAGGCAAACTATAACTTTGATGTATAAACAACTTTATATGACAGATTGACACCTGCTTCCATATAGTTCTTACCACTATGTATTAATAACGTTTCCGCTACTTGTAAAACGAAACGCCACTGTGCACGATAACTCCAAAGTGCGTGTTACCTCTTAAATTGGCCATAAAGTGAACTTCGCCTTTTAATGTCCAATGTTAGTAATGATAACGTGTTATGCTGTGCATTGTTGTGTAGTCTGCAGTAGATAAGCATTCGGTACTGTGTTCAAAAATTAAACCAGTTACTGGTCATTTGAAAAAAAATGTGAAGTTAAAAGCTGCATATAGGTTAAAGTTTCATGTGGAACCATGAAGTCGAAATGGGAACTTTGAACAGGCAGTTTATGGTAGGCGCAACTCTGCCGGAACTTTAAAGTGACGCTACAGCTCTATTCGGTACTTTGGAGTGAATATAACGTTAAACATATTTCCAGTCTTTATCGCACTATCGATAAGAAACCATCACTTTCAAGTTATGTTTAATAGTTAAAACGACTTACAAGTCATTATTTCTTGAGTACGCCAGTATTATGGGCAAAGCTTACCATGCCGTTACTAAAAAGGCTGAACTTTTACTTCCAAATGGTTTTAAAAAAATATTTATCAAAATTTCTGCACCAAATAACTATAATAAATTAATACATACTAATTATATTCAAGTTTCAAAGAACCATAAGAACTAGTTTTAGAGATCTAGGATCGCATATCCCTGCATGATTTTAAATATTCTAAAGATAATATTTTAATTTAAAAATGTAATTTCGAACAATGTGTGGTCTGATTTGGAGCTATCATCATTATGTTTGACCGTAAACTTGCATTGATTTTAATTTTTTCACTCAGGCCATCGGAAAAAAGCACACGTTTTGCTTTCAAATATTACTTGTATGGTAGTCGATTTAGTTTTTCAGCTAGTGAAATGAAAATGGATTATGAAATAATAAAACATAATAAAAATTGTCGGTATTTAACGTAACGGTTACAATAACAGCGTTCCAAACATATAACCTATTACTGCGCCACTTATGAGTTTTCCGTTCGGTAAGTTTTGAACTAACCAGATCGCACACTCCTCTGCATTCTGTATCATGCATCTGCATTGCTACTTGCTAGTTGTTACATTGGTGACGGTTATCAGTATCGATAATATAAATAAATGGAAAAAATACAAGTTACTTGTGGGGATATTTTTCAGTCACAGATGCGAACAATAAAATTATAAAGTAAGGCCTTTGTACATTATGTTACAAACCTTCAGTTTTAAATTTAAAGAAAGAAGTTCACATTTTTTACAATTTCATAGTATTACAGAAAAAAACCTGTGTTGTATGCTACTGGTTTTTTATTCTTAGATTTCAACAATTTTAGTTTTCTTTTATACATATTGTAGGTTCGTTTATAGAAATAACTTACTATGAAGAGGAGCACCGATTTATCTCAAAGAGCTTATATTTCTTATTCTGTTGCTACTTATTTTATTAGTTACTTCCCCACTTCCACATCGTCAGCACACGAATATTTCTTCAGTTATTACGTGAGTACTAATATTAAATACTGCAGTAGAGGAACAGGTTACTTTTATAACCGGTTATTGGAACCTCTTATCAAGGTGTAACTGGAACGTTGGAACCTATTACACAAACATGGCCGTTTAGCCTACCTATAAAACGTAGGTATAACAAAATCAATAATACTAATCTAAGAGAGTAGTAAAGTTTCCTGCAAGTTGCGGTTACCAAACCGCAACGTCACCGCTAGGTAACGACAACGTCATTAGAATGTAGCCGGATACGATAAGTTTGACCCTAAACATTGCGATCATCAACAATTATTCCGTATTTTAGTTGCGTGCACGTAACGGGAACGTTCCTATTACGTGCTCGTGAATAGTAACCAAACATTTTTAATATTCCACAATAGTCACCGGTACGTCCCAGCGACTAATTGAGCTAGTTGTAAAACTCTTCACAGGTTCAACTAAACATATCTATAAAATTAGAAAGCTTGCTGCATACAATTAATTCCAGGTGGAAGCTTCAGTCTCCCAATGAAATGCTGAGACCAATTTTTCTCGAGAATCGTCTAATAACGTTCCTTCTAGAACCACGCTGATTTCTTTAATATAAATCTTAGTACTGCACTGTCACCTCATTGCTGTAGCACTCCTTCTGTGACCACAACGAAAGCATACACCTTCATCAAAAATTGGTCCATTCAAGAGCCTGATCGGTTTCTTTGTCCTAACTGATTATGTGTTTTCGTTGTTTTTTAACACTCTAGAAACTTGCTTAACGGAACTTGTACTTTTGCTGCTTCTGGGATAAAATAGGTATGTATATAAATCCCAAGACAGTGACGTAGTTTTTTAATAGTAAGTAACTTGATCACTGCATCTCGTTACTGCAAACGGTCTAACATGGTTCATTGAACTTCAGAACCTGACGTACACTGTGTGTTTGCTACACTAACAACTGTAGATCTTTTCGTATTGATCGTCTCGAATCAAGGGCGGGTCAAGGCAATCTACTTCGTTATGCTCAGGATTTAGCTGGAAAAATAATTGCTACACTCGATAACAACTCCTAAACCACGGCGTTTTGTTTCTGGTTACAACGATTTTGGGTTCTGAGTTAATTTGTTTTCTGGAGATCGGCCCCCATACATAAATTTACAACCTGGCGACTTACTAAAAATTCCGTGCGGCCAAGTCTGGAGGTTGTCGACCTGAAACACGATACCGGGAGGGCAAGGCGATTAGCGACCCTTTTTATGTGGCATGTGGTCACTCGCAAGCACACAATAACCAAAATGCATAGTAAGACAAGTAAATAAGAATAATCGAGTATTACTACATTTAGCAGCATGTAGTCGAGATGATAGTACTTACACGGGGTTTTGCGCCATCCGCGGTGCTCCCACGTAGCACCAAGAATATCTCCATCAGGGATGATCTTCAGGTGCACTGCCGATGATCTACCTATAATACACTTATGATAAGGGTTGCATCTAGCGCCGATTAGCCGACTGCCAACTAGACCAATGAGCTCCAACTCAGGTTACTGTGAATTGCAACTACGATTGCCGTCCTCGCAGAAAATCAACTTCAGAAGGCACTTGTGGGAAATAAAGGTTCCAGGCTATCCAGGTGCGCTCATGGATCACTGATAACAATTGACTATTAGGTCAAGGGTTAATGATTATCTCGCCGGTTGTTTGCTATTTCCAGGTAATACAGCGTACTATATGCGGTACCAATTGGGCATTAACCCAACAATAAAATAATAAGTAATCACCTAAAGAAGATTTCTGCAGTAGATGCAGTAATATCAGCATTGACGATGCATTATCGAAGTACATACAAATTACATTGCAAAAGTATTTAAGCAATAATACCTATTACAAAGCTTATTATTTCATCCTTTCGATTAATTTACCTAATGACCATAAATAACACTTCAAAAATTACATAAGAGCTCTAACAGTGGAATGCCACCCTCTGTGGTATCAAATTTTACATCCAAGCTCACACATGCACCGGCGTTAACTGAGTCCTTATCCCCGTGGAAACATGCTCAAGAAAATAAAAAAGCTAGAAGAATTGGTCAACAAGTGTCTCAGAAGAATACTGCACATTAAATGGTCAACCTACATCACAAATGCAGAATAACTTATAAAAGCAGCACAAATCAAGTTTTCGGAATCTTCAGCTACAAAGACGAAGGGGTCGCCCAGCAATTACATGGAGAAGAACAGTCGTCCAAGAAGTTAAATTACAGAGAAAACTTGGAATCATCAAATATCTGACAAAAGATCGAGACCATTGGAAAGCGTTCTTAGAGGCCCTATGCTCCACAGAAGAGTTAAACGATTATATATACAGTGTGTCCGCGGATTGAGTTCACATAAGGTGTAAATAACAAAAACAAATCGAGTTAGATGTTAATATTCTAGGAATCGCTCCTGCTTGTTCTCCAACCAAGATTTTGAGAAAATCAATCAAATTAATTAATATACAGGGTGTTTTTCGAATCGATTTTTAAAAAATGGCCAAGAGTAAACTACCTTTATTAGAAATAAAAAAAGTATTAAGAAAAGTTGTTTAGAATTCAAAGTAATTGCAGAGTTTCAACTTTCAGACAAATCGGCTGACTTTGATTTTTTTAAATATTTTTTTTGTTTTTGATACCACCATAATTTTTATCGTGAACTAAGATGTTAAAAAGGTAATCCAGTGCCTCCTACAGCTACGATAAAAGGTATGTTAGTATAAAAAATCCAAAAAATTTAAAAATTCAAAGTAGGCCAATTTGTCTGAAAATTGAAAGTCTACCATCACTCTTAATTCTAAACAACTTTTCCTAATACTTTTTTTTGTTATCTCTTCCAATAAGGTAGTTTACTCCTGGCCAATTTTTAAAAATCGATTCTAAAAACACCCTGTACATTAATTAATTTGTTTGATTTTCTCAAAATCTTGGTTTGAGAACAAACAGGAGCGATTCCTAGAATATTAACATCTAACTTGATATTTTTTTGTCAGTTATACCTTATGCGAACTCAATCCGCGGACACACTGTATATACGACATTTGCCTAGTCATGCCATAAGTGCTTAGGGTATAAGATACAATGCTAACTGGGCTTGTGCGTCGACCGTGGACACTACGGCAACCGTGGACTAGAGGTAATAAACTATCGATAGCAAACGACGGTATATCGATTGCAAAGGTGCTATCGAAACACTATCGAACTATGGATAATGCAGAATAAAACATCAATAGCAACTTGTCCGTACTATATTTTTTTATAAAAAGAAATCCGTAATTTCAGATAGGTAGTAAAAATTATTTTTGGATTTAGATTTAGGCATATATTTCTAGCTTTTCTATTAAAATTAACTCGTGCAGTCTTTTTTATGTATCATGTAACCTTTTATTCTATATTGAAACGTTTTTCAGTACTTATTTGAACTTTTTGTCACTAAATTGACTACCGATAGTGCTTTTTTAAGTTTCTTGCATGAAACACAGAACAAACGTTTTTAACCGAAAAAATAGCACATGAAAATAGAACTAGCCTGTATCCTAAACCATTCCCGAGTAACTACTAGCTAACTTACTAGCTAATTTAACTTAATTCAAGTTCACAACATAATTGTTAGTTCGATTTTTAAAATTATTGGAAACAAGGAAACATGTCATGAATAGATGCTTATGCAACAGTTAGCCTAACCTTCTTTTTATAAGTATACTGAGAGTCAATAAATATGTCTAGGACATTCATGTTCTCATTATATAAGCGGCAATTCTCCTAATGGGATTCCTAATGCAGCATTCGTGCGTGCCCGACTAAGATGAAACACGTTCATAAGTCGAGTATTTTGTGAAGGTACTGTTAGTTTTATCAGTTGTAGTAAACATGGTAAATCAATGAGGATATTACATATGTTATAAAGAGTCATTAGATCAAGGTGTAGACGTCGATCAGAAAGACTAGGTAATTTGTAGTCAAGCTTTCGATACTTTCGCTTTGTACCTCATAGAGAGGATTCCATGCAGTAAGTAGTGCAATACTCCAATTCGGAGCGTACCAACGTAAAATAAAAAAAATTAACGATTGAGGTTTTCGAAATGGTCGACTGGTCCGAAAGACGGATCCTAACATGGAGTATGCTTTATTGACAATATTTTCCGTCTCGCAAAGCGAAGCTTTGGGTCCAAGTCAACACCTAAATCTCTTATGCTGTCTACATGCTCGAGGTAATAGTGGCCAACTTGGTAATTATGGTCAATAATTTTGATTTTTTTAGTGAAAGTAATTTATTTACATTTACCGTGACTAAGGAAGATTTTATTTTAGGTACAAAATCTACCAAACCTCTTAAAATCACGCTGGATTTATAAACAGTCATTGAGCATATAAAAGGACAAAACAGTGTTCAAAGCATTTGACTACGTCGTTGATAAATAATATGAAAAGGAGTGGGCTAAGACTGGAGCCCTGCGGCACACCTGAGGTTACCGTTTCCCAGTTCGAAATGCTTCTACAAATGGACACAGCCTGTTGCCTATTTTTTATATATGAAAAAACCATCTCAGTACCGATCTTGTCTCTTCATAGACTATCGATAAGCCGATACTGACTTCAACCCATAGTTTATCATCCCTACCGTAGACGCAACGCCTACCATTAAAGTGAAAAAAAAGAACAATGGCTGCAACTAACTTAAACAGGCTAGAACTAAACCCACCATATTTGCCGAATTTTATTATTTGACTGATGTTTAGGCAAATGGTCGTTTCCATAAATTTTCTTTATGCCTACGACATTGTACTATAAATATTAACTGCAGACATTCCTAATGTAGTAATGTGGTATAGAATATCGACGACAGTCGCCATAGTGTACCAAACTAGGTAACCTAAGTAGCTGAATTGTATGCAAAAAGCAAGCAAATAATGCCGTTTGCAAATTATGACAAGCACACTAGAAACTCGTTCGGGTTTAAGTTGATAATTACGGCTTGCCTGCATTCTTTCGAATGCTGCAATTTACAATCCGAGTCGTTAAGTCTTTGAGCCGCGGTTTCAAGCGGTGCAACAAAACTATATTGTATGTGCTTAGACCAAATGCCCTTCTATTTTTACGTTTTCGCGGAGCTCCACCCACACTATCTGGCAAATTTATAACTCCAACTTCAGCTGGAGCGAGTTCTTTGCGGTTCGTTCTGGCCGGGTGTTATCAGCGCAAAACTTGCCCGTATTGGCTGAATATGTTGCTTAACCTCGCCGCGACTGCGGTAATTCAATTTCGGTAGGTGCACGGTGACGTTGCCGGAGTGTTAAGTGAATTTTTAAATTCCAATTACGTCATTACAAAGTTAACTTCCGAAAAAGCGTTGCACGTGCCTGCATTATTGATAAGGCTCGGATCTCTTCGCCAAGACTTTAGTTTATGATTTGTTAATAGAGTAGTGTCTCTACTTTTCGTCTCGCGCAAACGTTCAGTTTCTGAAGCAAACCAAAGCATAATAGTTTGGCATGAGATTTTAAAGATGCAAAGATTAAACTATCATAAAGTTAATATGTAGAAATTATATTTATCAAAATTTACTTTTACCTTCGAAATGGTAATGTGATTGTTGGTTTATTAAACTGGCTGAGTTATATGTAGTAGTACATCAAAATATAAATTAGTGCAAAGGCTTTCAAAGTTTGTCCCTTTTCCACATTGAATCAAATGTGTCCCATTTAATTAAATTTCGGCCAAACATTGTCCACTATTTTAGTTATTCGTCGTTCGGGAGAACTTGAGGTTTCAATGTATTGCCGTTTACGACGCTTTCATCTCAGAAGGAGACGTCCGAAGCGTCGTGTGAAATCTTGGTGTATTAGCTGTATGAATTCACCTGGCCTTTAGTAGTTTAGTGCTTATATCACTTGCATATTTGCTTTATTTAATACGTTATATTCAACACACAATATTACAAGAAAATTCTCACGTCGGCGTCGCGTCGGTCACCTGTTTCGCGTTCAGCTAAAAAGCATCCCTTCCAATGATCTAAGATCAGCGGCATGCGCTTGAAATTGTACGCGGGAGAAAAGTAATCACACAAACACAAATGGTGTAGTCACAGTTTCGTTTTTCCCATCAAAAGTTCTCAATATCAATGACATTTTTAACCATAATACCAAAGTGTGTAAATGATACCTACATTTTGGTTTTAAAAGTACTTTTAGTAAATAGATTGTATTGGAGTGTGCATTGACGAAACTACATACAAGGTAGAACTGCACCTAGGGTAGTTTGGACGCGCTGCATGGTTCATAGGCAAACACTAGCTGCAAGATCGCAAAGTCCTGAAAAATAAAAGCTGCTTTAAATACTAAACACAGATGTAAATGTATAGGAAGAAAACTAAAAGTACTAATTTCACTTATTTATAAAAGCAACAAGCACCACAAGTTTGGGAATGGTTTGTAATCATTCGTCAGGTCTGTCTTAAATAACTCCCAATTTTAGACGGAATGACAACATTTCAGGCCGGATGAAATGCCAGCGTCTAATAAAATTTTTAACACTGGTGACGCTCGCATCCACCTATTTCTTTACGAGCACTTAGGTTCGTGTTAGAACTTTTGCTTGACGCTATACGATGCCGGATTTAGTGCCAATGGGGCTGCAGACGTTCCCACTTCTCTTAAGATATTGCAGTACGTCGACAGTAAATGAATACATAAGTATAAAAAGCGAAACGGGGTGGAACCGCGCAGAGCCTACATTATTAACCTTTCATGAGCGTGCCGTATTATAATTATCTTTTAACTACATAATGTTAAACGCAGTGATGGTCCCGAATCGCTGCAGCCTCGTTTACATCCAACAAAATCTTAATAAATGCATCATGCCCTCAGGGACCTCGGATACGGAGTGCTGCCTAGTTTCCTATCTTACCCCTGGTCAACAGTGATGTATGCGTCCATCGGGATGCGAAGTAAACGTAGTAGAGCAAAATGTTTGTGCTGGGGTTAAGGTAACTTAATCTCCAACGTCGACTCGGTCCCTGGAACATATCGTCCGGAACAGTTTTGTCGCTTGCTGTGATCAGAATGCTGTAATATCGCAGTAATGTATTTGAACCGAAATTTACTTTAATCGGAGTTCTAAGAGAAATAGTAGGGAGTAGTTTCAAAAGAATATGAATAAAGTCAAGATTGCGTAACAATATAAATAGTTTTTATGCGAGTAGAAAAAATTACGTGACAGTAAAAATCTACAATCAGAACAGTTTGCAGCTAAAGAAGGTTTAAGACAGGGGGAGTTCTCACAATAGTCAAATAATAAGAGATACATGAATAATAATATTAATAATAATAATTTTTATTGTCTAAAAACCAATACAAACTGGTGTAAGACTAGTCAAATGACATATTAATAATACAAAGTCACACATGATCAATATATAAATTGCATATATACTGTAACAATTGAAAAGTAGCTAATGGTCCAAATATTCATCTATTGTATAGAAATTGTATATTAATAGGTAATCGTAAAGTTTTTTCCTGAATGTTGTTACGTTCTTAAGCGTTTTTAGAGAGCTAGGCATCTTGTTATATAACTTTATACCAATGTACCTAAGACTCTTCATATTTTGCAAGAGAATTTAACGGCTGATTGGCATTCCTCGTACTGTAGTCATGGTTAAAATTGTTCGTGGCAAATGATGCATAACTCTGCTTTACATAACAGAGTGTTTCTAATATAAATATACAAGCCAAAGGGAGTACCAGCAAATCATGGAAGATTTGTCTACACGACGCCAGTCTTACAGCGCCAACAATACTTCTTATAGCTCTTTTCTGAAGTCTGAAAACTTTGATTGCATGGGGCGAGTTACCCCAGAAAATTATACCATATGCAATACGGGAAACGAAATGAGCATAGTAGTAAGCCATAATTATTCGTCTGCACAGTATCGCAGTCTATACAGAGCAAAGCATAACTGCGTTAATCTTCCACATAGAACATCAACATGCTTTTCCCAAGTCAGGTTTTTGCCAATGTAGACACCTAAGAACTTGACAAATGGAACTTGCTCAATTGATTTATTGTTAATTCTAGTTAAGCAAATTACTTCGTTGATTCTTAGGGAGAATTTGACAAACACTGACTTGTCCTCATTCAAAAACAACCTGTGTGCACTGAACCATTTAGAGAGCCGATCAATAGTTGGCTGAGAATAACCTAAAACACCTGCAAGATATGTGTCATAACACATGTAGGAAGTGTCATCCGCGAACATTGTCAGATTTTCGGCATCACATGCTGAAGGAAGATCATTTATGGATAACAAAAATAGCAAAGGCCCTAAAAAAGACCCTTGCGGTACTCCACAACTTATATTCAATTCATTTGAATTTACTCCATCTATACACACAACCTAGTTGCCTTCCAGAAAGGTAGGACCGCACCCAGTCATTTATTTTTCCTCTTATGCCATATTTATTTATTTTTTCTACTAGATGTTCATGAGGTATCAGATCAAATGATTTACTTAGGTCCATGACTAATCCGATGCATTTTTTGTTTTGATCTAAGCTGTTATAGAGATTGCTTACAAAGTCCACAATGCCTGACTGGGTAGATCTACCCTTACGGAAACTATGCTGGCTAGCTGTGATAATAGCATACTTGCTCAAGTATTTATTAACTCTGTTGAAAATTGCCCTTTCAACAATTTTTTATATTGCCGATAGTAACGATATTGGTTTATAGTTTTCCATACAACTTTGGTCACCCTTTTTATGAAGCATGATTACGTTTGCTATTTTAAGTATTTTTGGAAATGCACCATCTGCTATAGACCAATTTATCAAAAATGTCAAAGAACTGATAATGTAAGGAATGATTTATTTGAGAGTATTCACACTTATATTATCAAGACCGCAACAATTGGATGGTTTCAATTTATTGACTATGTTGAATACTTCAGACTCGCTCACAGGATCCACGAACATGGTTGGATATACGTTATTAGTTAATGTGGTGTGTGTGGGTATATTTAGCACGTCCAATTTTTCATTTAAGTTTTTAGGAATGTTGATCAAATACCGGTTGAAATAATTCGATAGTGTTTGAGGGTCACCAACAATTTTATTGTTTATCTTTATTTTAAAGATTTAGTTTCGATTTTTGTATTCGTGACTATCTTATTTATTATACTCCATACTGCCCTTGATTTATTTTGTGCTTTATTGTATATATTTTTATTGCTTATCCTTTTGGCTGCTCTAAGAACTTTTTATAAATTCTTTTATATTTATTATAGAACAAAATATTACTTGGGTGATTTGTTGTTGTTTCTAATTCATACAGGTGTTTTAACATATTGGATGACGTTTTAATCCCTATCGTGACAAATGGTTTAGTGGAAACTGTTTGCTTTACGTTAACAAGAGGAAATGATAAGTCAATATAAAAAGATAAGGCATTTATAAAATTATCATATGAGTAATCCTGATTGATGGCAGCAGTGTAAACTTCGTTCCAACTTTCTCTTTCTAGCTAATAATACAGAGTATTGTAATTTTGTTGATTAAATAATCTACTTTTACTATAGCTATTTTAAGATAATCTCTGAAACTTCTTTGTGGCGTGAATTCATAATTCATATTCTTATTTGGGTATTTCGCCACTCTGCAAATTAAAAATATTAAATAACGAAAATATTAATATCGAACGTTTCGAGGGACGATCTGCCCTCGTTATCAACGAATAACAATTAAAACGAACAAGAACTTAGCTTTTTTCACTGGAAGGAAAAACGTCCAACCTCCAATGAATTGTTTGACATTGACGTTTGTTGATATCTATACCTACTTGATCTCATCTTTAAGAATCGATAGCCAACTATTGTCTAAAAATATTGAGAAAGACGACACTCATTTTTCTTCGTTAAGTAAAATATATGCCGTTTCCTTAATTTTTCGGCTAGTTGACATCGATTCTTTAGACAAGATCTTTGTGTTGTGCCATTGTATTTTATGGTTTTCATCCCAAGCATGTTCTGCCAGCTTAGACTTATTGAACTGATACGTTTTCATCATATTTTTATGTTCTTTAACTCTAACTGCTAAAGGTCTGGATGTTTCACCGATATAATATTTCCCGCATTCACAGGGAATACTATATAAACAATTTCTTGAATGTTGTTCTTCGTTGAACGGTTTAGTTTTTGTAAGAACTGACCGCAAAGTATTCATTGTTTTGAATGCCGTCCTAACATTGAATCTATTCCCAATTCGTCTAATTTTGTCAGATATTCCTGGAATATGTGGTATAGTTAGAGTATTATATTTTTGAGTGTCATTCCTTTGTATGTGTGTGGCATTGCTTCGTGTATTGAAAATGTTCCGAACAAGAGTCTCTGGATAGCCATTATCTTGTAAAACATTAATAATAAATTCTTTCTCTTTTTGAAAATTTTATCATTAGAGCAAACAACTTTGGCTCTGTCGTAGAGACTTTTTACAACGCCTGTCTTTATGTTTTTGTGATGGTTGGAATTAAAATGTAAGTACCTATTAGTATTGGTTTTGTTACGGTATACTGATGTTTCAAAAGTATTTATTGTGCGTGTGATTAGTGTATCAAGAAAGGGTAACTGATTGTTTTTCTCTGTTTCTAATGTGAATTTGATGGAGGTTTCTTTACTGTTAATATGTTCAAGAAATTTGTCCACCTCATCCATATCATGAGGCCAAATTGCAAAAACATCATCGACATACCTCCACCAAACTACTGGTTTGTTGGTGTATGTGTAGACATGTTGTTGTTCAAAGTCTTCCATAAAAATGTTACTAACAATGGGAGATAAAGGTGAACCCATTGCCATCCCGAAATTTTGTTGGTAAAATTCATTGTTTAGTTGAAAGTATGTCGTTTTAATGCATAGTGTTAAAAGTTCCATAATGGTACCAACGTTTAATGTTGTTCGTGTATGTAATGTGTTATCGTTTTGTAGCCTATGTTTAATGATGTTGAGTGTTTTGTCTACTGGAACATTAGTGAAGAGACTAACTACATCGAAACTAACCATTAAGTGCTGTGTGTGTATGTTTGCTTCTTTAAGAAATGTGGCGTGTTCTTTATAAACGTGTCTGTATTTCCTGATATAGGAGTCAGTATTTTAAGTAAATATTTAGCTAAACTGTGACAAAGAGAACCTATAGAACTAACTATTGGCCTAAATGGTACATTTGGTTTGTGTATGTTTGGTAATCCATTAAAATGTGGTGGTTTATTGTAGTGTGGTGCTAGTGTACGTCTTACAAAATCTGTAAATTGTTCTCTGTGTTTGTAAAGTGTTCTGTATATTTTTGTTTCTATTGTATGTGTTGGATCTTTATTTAGTTTAGTGTATTGTTCCTCACTAATTAGTGTTAAAAGTTTTTCGTTGTATGTGGTTGTGTCAAGTACTACTGTGGCGTTGCCTTTGTCTGCAGGTAGAATTTTAGTTGTGTTATCGGTTTTAGTGTGTGTAGTGAATGTTTTCCTTGTTTGGATATATTTTGTCTGATTGTGTAAGGTCGTTCTAGTATGATTTTGTTTCTAATCCTGTATTCCTGTCTAATGTCTTCTGGAAGTTTTTGACAAGTCTCTTCTATAGCTGTAACTAAATCAAGTTTATTAATTCGTTTTGGCGCCACTGCGTAGTTGAGTCCTTTGCCAAGAACTAATTGGTCAGTAGCGTTTAGTTCTTTAGAAGACAGATTAACTACAGTTCTATTTAAAAAAGTGTCACTGTTCTTTAGTGTATTTAGTTCAATTGTGTGTTTTTCTTGTATGAGGTGTTGGTACTTTTTTAAATGTGTACGTTTTTGCTCTGTGTGTGTTTTGATGTAGGTATTATTAATAGAGTTGTACATACGATTGAAATCGTCTTCCCGTACATCCCTTTGCATCACCTGTTCCAGTTTGTTTATGTCAGAAAATAATATAAGTTTGTTATGTTTGTGAAATTGTATTCTATCTCTAACTAGAGCTTCACTCGCACTTTTCGTGATATTAATAGAACGAGCACTTACATAAGGTTCTTTGAGTCTAAACCCTTTTGGAATAATACAGCTATTTCTACAACGACATAGGAAAGTTATACTATTTTCAGAGTGTGCCAGCTTCTTGTAGAGGTTTTCCCAACTTCAGAAGTTACTAGTTATGTTAGGCCCATACCTTTCATTAAGATAATCTCTGAAACTTCTTTGTGGTGTGAATTCATAATTCATATTCTTATTTGGGTATTTCGCCACTCTGCAAATTAAAAATATTAAATAACGAAAATATTAATAACGAACGTTTCGAGGGACAATCTGCCCTCGTTATCAACGAATAACAATTAAAACGAACAAGAACTTAGCTTTTTTCACTGGAAGGAAAAACGTCCAACCTCCAATGAATTGTTTGATATTGACGTTTGTTGATATCTATACCTATATTTGCAGAGTGGCGAAATATCCAAATAAGAAAATAAATTATAGCTATTTTTACCAGACTGATCATTGTTTTCCACAGCGTCCACCAGAATTTGAGCCGAGTGATCTGAGATACCGTTATGCGATACGCTACAAGATATGATATTGTCAAATGACAAGTTAGTACATACAGTATGATCGAAAACTTTCAACGCATGGAGGGCTGTGGAATTATTTTGTCAAAAAATGTTGTTGGCACTCGTGGTAGTAAAAGTCACATTGGAATTTTATATCTGTCAGTTTAAGGTTATGTCAGGATTGTCATTTCAACAAATACAAACATTCTTGTTGAATACATAAACATGTTAGTAACAAAAACAACTATAGCTATTCAAAATGGTTGTCTGCATTTTCCATACACAGAACCACCTAGTGATCGGCATTAAGCATCCTGTAAAATTTAAGTTTATCTGTCAAAATTGTATAGGTTATATTATATATATATACAGTGTGTCCAAGATAAGGAGGGCCAGTATGGGGATC